>JAHLWY010000262.1:0-161344 GCA_020002185.1 Paraescarpia echinospica
ACACACACACGCACACATTAGTACACACACACACACACGCACACACACACACACACACACACATACACACACACACACACACACACACACACACACACACGCACACATTAGTACACACACTTATATACACATACACACACACAGACACATATGAGTGTATATATATAAATATGTGTGTGTGTATATATATATATATGTGCGTATATACATATGTGTGTGTGCGTGCGTGCGTGCGTGCGTGTACTACTAATTTCGCAGTTGCATGTGCATTTTATAATTTACACGCATTGAGGTTTCAATTAAAGTAAGTAGTAGTGTAAATGTGTATTTTGTATCATGTCCACAGATGAAGGCAACCTGGCAGAGAAATGTAAGACGTTGAATTGTGCACATGGATGTAAACCGAAGGGTGCCGCCTATGAGTGCTTCTGTCGAGCTGGCTATCGCTTAGCAAATGATTCATACAGCTGTTCAGGTATTTAAAATGGGGCTCGTGTATGTGGCTGGATGATATTATTGTATTGATGTAATAGTAGGTTTATTTAATTTGTTTGAATGAAATTTACACAAGCTGGGTTTTAAAACGTTTTGGGGTAGATACAGCAGGTGACAGCACAACAAATCATACAAAGCGTTGTTGGTGTTGATAACGTACATCATCTTTCTTTTTGCCAATAACACACGGAACTACTTATACTATTAATAACAGGAAAGTTAGCAGAATGGTTCCGCGTGCAGCTGATTTAGTAATTCGTCTTACGCAAAACGAGGCTATTAACGGATGGTGATTTTGAATATCCATAGTTTGTACCAATGTTTGTTCCGCATTTTGTAAAAACAAAACCCACCATATTCAATTAACTATGACTTAAATCTTGCACGGTCAGTACTGCTCAGAATATGTTAATATCGAATATACCCCACGTATTTAGCCATGTACCTTCATAGTTTCAAATTATAGCATTACCGTTCTAGTAACATTATAACAGTTAACAACTGGTTAGAGCCTAGGCTCCTCTGTCAACTTGGAATTGTATGTTATCTTACCATATTGATTTTTATATTAAATGTTATACAATTCCTAAATATTCTATATCTTTGAGTTTCAGTGTTACTACAATATATGTGTAAAGGAATTGTCGAATATATTAATATTGATAAACATCTGTTTTTTAAGATTTCTCTTTGTTTTGTATGTATTTATATGAATTCCCATGTGACGATATAGTAAGTTTATTCAGATAATTAGTTATTTGTTATCTGCAATATTAAATAATCATCAGCACTACATAGTAATACTAGACATGTGAAAGACACTTGTCTTACTTTTGTCTTCCAGACGTGGACGAATGTTTGAGTAACAATGGCGGTTGTGAGCACAGCTGCACTAACCTCAATGGTACATTCGGCTGTAGCTGCTATGACGGCTTCCAACTAAGGAGTGACAAGATCAGTTGCAAACGTGAGTATCAATGTATCGGAAGCAATCGTAGTGATTGCGAGAAACATTCTTTAAGCGTTTCTACAAATAAAGTAATTAGACAACGAACTTACCTCTAGAAAGTAATAGCTATTGGCTGCACGCAATGTGGAAGTAAAGGTAAGTTCTCGTGTACCGGCGGTGTCCCATCCTTAGTATTTCTCAAATCTCATTCGAACACCTTCTCAATTTATTCGGAAAGCATTCAGCTGCAATTACTTTTCAAATAGGGTAGCCACTATTGTCTTTAGTAAGGTACTCATTTATACAGTTGTTCTATGGCAGAATGAACTGAAGCAGCGTGGACGAACGGCATTGTCCAAGCTTAGAAATGACAAGAGAATTCGAACCGGTATTCTCTTGATTTAAATCCGGCGATCTAACCTCTGCAGTAACACACCCCAAGCACGGTAATGCAGTGATTATAACCTTCTAGTTAAAGTACTATTATCATTCCATCACCAACTGCACATCCGTTGTATTGTAATGTAACTATTGTATCTGTATTACAACTACCATTGGTATATTGTATTCGACAACTTGCTGTTCTAGTATTAGTACATTCACTATGGTAATGCTAAACGTATCCTAATACTGCATACATTCCTCTGCCCACTGTTCCAGCATGCCTGAGTGGCACATGGGGCAAGGACTGTCAGCGAGACTGCAACTGTCGTGACAGTGACACTCTCTGCAATGTCACAACCGGTTGTGAAGAGTGTCCTGCTGGGTTCAAGGGTGGCGACTGTCACGACGATATTGACGAGTGTGCCGGTGACAACAGTCCATGCGATGAACATGCCAACTGTACCAACACTGTGGGTACCTTCAAATGCACGTGTCATGTCGGCTACACCCAGTTCAACGCCACCGTCTGTCAAGGTACATCACTGACTCCCACTATCTCTCTTTCTAAAGACTCCAAATTCAGATATCGAAAGAAGGTACACTTGTACATAGGCAGAAAGCTGTGTATAAAACTCTAGAAATAGTGCGTAACTCAGAGTTAATTACACTGCAATGATCACATATCCAAAAAAGTAGTGAAACTACACACTTGCAACATCCATGGCATTACAAATATTAGAAAAACTCAAATTCATACAAACAACAGAGATGATATCAGCGACATAGATTACTCGAGAAAGATGGTTGTACCTATAATTAATATTAGACCCTGCAAAGACGCCAACACTCTCAATTAGTAACTCTACACACATAGCAGCA
Organism: Paraescarpia echinospica; assembly: GCA_020002185.1. Lineage (NCBI taxonomy): Eukaryota > Metazoa > Annelida > Polychaeta > Sabellida > Siboglinidae > Paraescarpia > Paraescarpia echinospica. Next base: position 2,708 of record JAHLWY010000262.1, read on the forward strand.
TCCGAAGTTAGTCAAACTGTTATCTTTGTACACCAGAAGGAGGAGAATAACGTGTGACACACAGTTTAGGAGTAAGACTATTCTTCTTGATTGTAGATTTTGATGAGTGTAACAGCGACCCTTGCGAGAATGGTGGAGAGTGTCTAAACGGCAACAATAACTACACGTGTCTCTGTCTGGAGGGATACACCGGTGTCAACTGTGAGACAGGTAAGTGTTACAGTACACGTGTCATTGTCTAACAGGATACACCGGTGTCAACTGTGAGACAGGTAAGTGTTACGGTACACGTGTCATTGTCTAACAGGATACACCAGTGTCAATTGTGAGACAGGTAAGTGTTACAGCACACGTGTCACTGTCTGGCGAGATACACCGGTGTCAACTGTGATCAAGGTAAGTGTTATAGCACAAGTGTCACTGTCTGGCGGAATACACCGGTGTCAGCTGCGAGACAGGAAAGTGTTACAGTGCACGTGTCACTGTTTGGCTGAATACACCGGCGTCAACTGTGAGACAGGTAAATGTACAGTACAAGTGTCACTCTCTGGAGGGATAAACCAGTGTCAACTGTGAGACAGGTAAGTGTTACAATACACGTGTTACAGTCTGGCGGGATACACCAGTGTGAAATGTGAGACAGGTAAGTGTTACAGTGTCATTGTCTGGCGGTCTACATCGGTGTCACCTGTGAGACAGGCAAATTTTACTAAATACATTTAAATTATCACAAATGTGAAGGTTGGATGATAACGCTAATATAATTATCTGGTCTACCTTTTAATTTGGTCCATGCCTGGTGCAACTTTTCATTAACAAACATGCGCCCAGAAAGGGGCAATATTAGGTGAACAATTTATTACACATTGTATTACACTTTAAAGAGTATATTTGTTAGTTATATATGTTTATTTTTGAGCATATCAAAAATATAAATATCAGCTGTAATACAGCACAAACAGATCAATATAAGTGCTTATGCTTTAGTCCTTACATGTTGGATTACATAAATTATTAATGTACGCACACACACATGTCTGTGTTCATCGCAACACAATCATTATATATTTTAATGTGATGCTTACATGATGAAGTGTGTTCAGAAATCAACGAGTGCGAGAGTTATCCGTGCAACAACAACGGAACATGTCAGGATCTTGTCAACAAGTACCGTTGTGCCTGTGCACGTGGATACACTGGCAAACATTGTGAGACCGGTATGTAGTCGTAGGATCTTTCATATACTGAACGCTTCCCATTTACAACATAGACCATTTGGGAAATGAACAGTCGTGTGTTAAATATGTATACAAACATACAAACTAAATTATACAGCTGGCATTGAAAACTTCATTAGATAGTTTATTGTGAGGCACCTCGTGTTGTTTACGTGATTAAAACTATCAAAGTATTAACTAAATTAACAAAATTGTCCATCCTCCGACGTAGCTCCATACACACAGAATAAGAAGGTAGTTGCCCAGAGTTTACGAAAATGAGGGTTGTTTGACATACATTTTAATAATGCTCGCGCTAATTCAAGCAATGTAAGACGTCCCCAACTCATTGGTGATCCTCGGATCAGTCGTGATAAGAACCTCTAACCAACGGCGCATTTCAAAAATACAAAGGCTTTATATTTCATCCGAAAAGTTATACATTAATCCCTGAACGTTTGGAACATGATATTCCAACCTACCAGGAAGACGTTTGCATACCGTGCTATACACATCATAATGTACTAAAGTTGTTTCAGGTGAAATTCAGGTGAAACAGTTGTGTATAATATGTATGCGTACAGTTTTTAATGTGTGCGCGCGTGTATGGTGAACTTGTCACTTGGATGCTTACCACTGGCCATCCATATCTGCGCTACAGGCTATAAATACACCTGGAAGCGTGACATGAAGATGGCGAGACAGCGGCCGATGATTTTGATCATCGGAGGTCGATCGTTAAGTCTGGCATGAGAAGAATAGAAGATAAAAGAACAACAGAATAGGACGAGAAGAGGGACCGCGGAAAGTAGAGATCTATCAATCCTGAATCCTTTCCTCAACCAACTGCCTATGTCTGCCGCAAGTGCGGCAGAGACTGTCACGCCAGAGCGGGACTTTTAACAGACGATGTACATCACCAAATTGACAGTCACGGCACAAACCATTGTCTTACAAAACATAAGGATGCGAGTGCGTTTGAATTCTGGTTACGATGATTTCTGGTGTAAGGATAATCCACTTAAAAAGAACGAATTTTGTATGAACGTTTTTTTAAGGAATGTAGCTGTTGTACTACTTGTTAATGTGCCAGTTGTTTATGTCACTGAAAGGGAGCCGAATTACACAAATAAATGAAATGTAATCAACACTCACAATCCTATTCTTCAGAGATCAACATCTGCGGCAGTAATCCATGTAAGCTCGGCGGAACCTGCCATCAATCTGTTGGCAAGTATGAATGCCAATGTCAGAACGGAACATCAGGACTCAACTGTGAGACAGGTGGGTGGAATATATCATCATCATCATCATCATCATCATCGTCATCATCATCACCATCATCATCATCATCATCGTCATCATCATCATCATCATCATCGTCGTCGTCATCATCATCATCATCATCATCACCATCATCACCATCATCATGTGTAGCCGTAGAGTCCCGTGGTTGGGCGAAGACCTCAGCATGTCGTTTCCAGATCTGCCTGCCTTGCGCAATCCTCTGCCAGTTGGTGTTTTTCCAGTACTCGTGTGGAATATATATCAGTCTCAAACTAGTGATGTAACAGTGAAGTACAGAAAATTAGTCTTGCTATTATGGTAATCTCGCTAATCAGGTCGCTTGGTGACCTAAATAGTGAGTTTCTACAAAAGGTGTAATTATGTACTCATTGATTTAAGTAAATTCAAATACAACATCTTCGGCAGGACATAATATAGTATGATACATGTTTTCCAAGTTTTAGCAGCAGTGTCAACTAGAGGCTGTTTAGTGAAAATTATTATCTTTTAAACAGATCTGTACAACGAGTGCGCCAGCAGTCCCTGTGTTAATGGAGCCACGTGTGAAGACAAGGTGGGCGAGTTCTTCTGTCACTGTGTCCCCGGCTACAGCGGCGACATGTGCGATATCGGTAGGTACAGGCCTTGGTGGAACACCTGTTTCTGCTTACTATGTGTGATCACGTCGCTGACATGCAAGGGCGGTTAAACATATCACGTTTCACTTCAGGATTTGTTGTTGACATGAACATAATGTTGAGACGGTATCCCTTTTCGGCGGCGATGTCATGAACCAGTTACATAATATTATTAATGATGCAATTCCTAGTACTATTGTACTCTAAACACGGGTACCTGACTGTCTCTCACTAAAAAAATATTAATTGGATTTGACACACTTTAATTCATCGATTTAAATATAACAAAATGTGTTTATTGATATTTAGTGGACGTTCATTGCTGTTAACAGGGCTACTTCATGACAACAGTCGATTCGACAAAGTTGTTTTTACAATCAACATTAGGTGTATTAATTGTCCTATTATGGGCCCGGGGGAACTCCACGACAAATAGTGTGTCTCTGCCAAAGAACACATTCTACATCACTCTCTGTACAGTTCATATGGATGTTTCATCAGGACAGTGCTCTCAATTAGTCAGAGGATAAACCCTCTCCCAACCCCTGTCCACACACTCTTTCATGTGGAAAGTCTAGAAAATCAAAATAAATGTTGTGACAAAATCGTACCAAAATCATACCTACATTTGTACCATACCTGCAATGGAATTGAGTAAGCTTGAGTAAGCTGTTTGTACGTTGGATTACAAAATATACAGGCTACACAGGTTTGTTTCACATGTTTTTTTAAATTGTATTGGATGTTCTAAGTGCGAGTCCCATGATCGAAGGGTCGCTATCGGGGGCTTCGGACCAACATCTGGTCAGCTAGCATTGTTGTGCTCATATTTTATGTATAGGGAAAGCCAATGATCTGACGCAAGTCGAGGCGGAATTATGAGTCCAACTCACTGATCTAGATATATTTAGATCTGTGGTCCAACTACGACAGTGTTATACCCCACCTGCCCATACTGTAGACCAACTCATGCAACACGACTGACGCGTAGATGGAGGACTGTAGCATCACACTGATATAAGTTTGTCTTAGCCAGACTATCAACATATTACACATTGCTACATTTGCGGCCAGCATGAATGATGCATGTTATAGAATACGAGAATCAGTAGTGTTTGGTGGAATTTACCATATCCAAGACAAATGTACTTCTAGCAATCAGCACAGTGAAACGGTGTGTTTCTATTTCACTTGGTACATTCGGGCATCAGATAAGATCACATACTATGTGTCATGCAGCAAGTCATTTTGTAGTTACAGTGCAGCAAGAACGTTATGTTTATATAATAACACCATTATAAGAATATGACACAAATATTTCTGCCGCTGGTTGTAGATGTTGCTGAATGTTCGAGCAGCCCATGTCAGCATGGAGCAATCTGTTCTATGCCAACGCTTGATATGTACAAGTGCACATGTCTGGCTGGCTACACTGGAACCAGCTGTGAAACCGGTAATTACGTGCTCTAGAAATTACTGCATATTAATTTCACATATTATGTTATTTTATAGCTCTGTTTTAAAGGGGCCCTGTATAGATTGCGCTATTCCACGGCAGAAGTATTTTGTCGGCCGACACTTGGCGTCGGCGGCAATTTATAGATCAGTCTCGTGCAGGCGATATATTTGTTGTCGTTAGTTTTCGGGGACACAAGACAAGTGTGCGCTGAGCTGGTTGTTGATAAGGATTTATTTATGACATATTCTGCAGCAAACTAACATCACTAAATAAATAAATCGTTATGAACAACACAGTCACCAGATGCAGCGCACGCGTGTCTTGTGTTTCCGTGAACTAACGACAGCAAACATATCGCCTGCACTACACTGTTCTATAAATAGCCGCGGACGCCAAGCGTCGGCCAACGAAATACTTCTGCGGTGGAATAGCGCAATCAATACAGTGCCCCTTTAATTGTGAATATGATGATATTTGTCAAATTGGTGGCCCATTTGTAAAAAATATATTGTGTGAGAATGCACGATTGAATAGAATATGATACGACTAAGCATATGCCAATGTAAATGTTATAATACTAAACCATTTTAACTAGGATTGTTTTGCAAGTTAGTTTAGTATATGAAAGGATGAACCGAATGAATGTTAAGTTTGATGAAATTAAACTATGCATACCAGGAAACACATCGTAATACAAATCAAATCAAATCCATTGATACATATGATGATAACATTTCATGTACAACTTGTTATATATCTTGCAAAATTGCTAATGTTGTGTTCTAATTTAACGGCATTTAAATGCAGTTGATGAATATATTCAGATTACGGGGTAACTAACTATATGTCTTCATTGGCCGATCCATAACATGTTATTAATTGTGTTGTAGACATTGATGAGTGTTTGAGTAATCCATGTGAGAATGGAGGCACGTGTTCAACTCCACAGTTGAACATGGTTTCTTGCCAGTGTGAGGCCGGATACAAATGAACTAAATGCGCGACTGCTAAATGTTGTTGTCTTCAAAACACATTTGTGTAGACCAGGCACAGTATTGAGACCGCAGATATTATTAAATAGCTATATATTGCTAACGAAATCTACTATCAGCATCAATGCAATATGTAAAACAAAACTCTTGGATAGTATCATAATACTACCATATCAGAAAATGGCATATGAACAAATTTCAAAACAATGTGTGAGTGTGGCTTCAAAGAGTATTCGTACGATCTCCTAGTGTTTCTCAAGCCACCCTATTTTCCAGTGATATATTGATGCAGTGCCGTTGTGCTGTCAGTATTGGTACATCACTGCTGTAGTTGTGTAACTGATACGTCACTGTGCAGTACGTAGATGTCAAGAACCGCCAGGTGAAACGGTCTTGCTAATAAATATCCGGGTTCTGAGATATATCAGAAGGGAAGTAGTTATACAAAATTAAAGAATTTTCCAAATGTATTGACTCATCTTTCAAACAACAAAATACAGCGATTCTTCAAGGAAGACTCGTCAACCTCCCTGGTCTCTTGTCATACAAAGTCTTACGTACACACATCTCTATCATAACATTTCATAGGTACACAAGGATTGACCAGTTCTTCAATCCTATACTATTTCACCAACAAATTATATAACATAATCGCCATATAGGCACAAAACTTCAACACCCTATACGGCTGTCTGCGTGGCACTCGCAATGTAGAGATGCGAGAATATAATGGTTATAATGAACGATACCACATTTCGGCATCACCGTCAACTTGAGGATAATTTGTCCCTAAGTAGTCGAGCGAAGTAGTTCTCGCTCGGTTCGACCGGAATTCCCTCTTCGGGTGTGACTTCTCCATTGTCGCGTAAGCCGTCTACTCTCGCACTGCTGTTACACGAGGTGTTACTCGGCGTCTACCGCCCTCGAGTGCACTTTGTGAGACTTCACTACGCCCCGACACTACAATAAATGATAACTATAATAATACAATATTCTTAGTCCTTGATGTGTAACCTACACCCTTCTTATCATATGTTTTTCCACCGACACCACATACAATCACAGTACCTATACACAAACATATGTAACTGATGTTCGCCATAGATATATACATATCCGGACCCAATATCCAATCAGTAATAAAAAACCACCACCTTACGTATTCTAATTTCCAACAAACTATACATCAATAACCATTATATGTGACATCTTAATGCAATCCGTGTTCGCTTCTTGTTACTATCTAACATTCACATAACAGAGCGATGATTCGCCACCCCGCATAAATCGCGAGATACCAGTATCATCGCGCTGACCATTTTAATTTATTATTGACCACACCCTTTGACACAATTATAACAATGTAAAAACCAGATGTTTAAACCAATACCTCTAATCTAACATTCACTCATAATATATATATAATATATACTCATAATTATATATATATAAAATACCGCAGGTAAGTGGAATATATATATATATATATTCCACATACATGAAGTCTTTCCACATACATGAAGTCTTTACCCAGTGGTGGCTTATATATATATATTCCACATACCTGCGGTATTTTTTCTACTCTATATATGCATGGAGAAATTCAACGTCAAAGCCACCACTGGGTAAAGACTTCATGTTTGCTAACCGCATCGTAATTGTTTCTCTCCACCGAAGATACCAGATTACATTTCTTTGCTCTGTCGGGTCTGTTCTATTCTACCTTCAAGCCTCAGTACCTCCTCCCTACACCTAGCATCAGTCATATGATTCCTGCTGATGTTGACGCCATTGTAACAATTTCAACACCATCCAATAGGTGATACTCTAAATCAACAAATATAAAATCTTCATTATAGCTACATCTCTATACGCCGTAATATTATCCCATTTAAACTTACGTCCGTATCACCATGTCTATTCATACGGAACGGCCAATAATGTTATAAATATTACACGTTGTATTCGACAATACTACCTGTCTACCCTCTATAATTATATTTGCCCGGTTCTTTAAAATCTGTCCTTAGGCCACCACTCAGTTCCTTCACAGTATTGCATAACCACTGGAAAGCCACCAATGGCCTACAGGGCAACCCTAACACTAGTCAGCCAACCATAGCTCTACATTGTAACCATAAATGCAGTCTTTCACCGACGCTACCAACCGATGTTAAGTTCTTAAAAGTGCAACATTGACAGTAGATACATGTCTATTTCCGATCAAACAATATAAATCCGTTCTACTTAGATGGTATACCAGGGCAGTAAACTATTATCACAAATGTAATAGTCGTTACATGTGAAGTCAGTAGGCAAACTGATGAAAATAAACACGAAACCCTGAACATGGAACGCTGTGTTTGCGTTTACATAAGCAAACGTACCAATCCCTCTTCCAGTTGAGGAATTCCAACATATTTAAGATAACGACATACAGTTGTTACACTTTGCAGTGCTGGTACAAATACTTCTGCTCCTGTCAATGTTGCCGTATAAAAGCATAACGCTGTGACGATTGTTATTTACTCACACAGTTGTATTATCACCGTCCCCAACTTCATCATTATCACCGTAACATGAACACGAAATTGAAATCACGCTTATGACACAGGCTTCAACATACAGAGATGTACATTGTTTGTTTGTAGACATTGACGAATGTATGAGCAGCCCATGTCAGCTCGGCGGGACTTGCTCCACTCCACAGATCAACTTGTTCTCCTGCTTGTGTCCGACTGGTGTCGTAGGGTCTACATGTGAGACAGGTATAATTGCGGAAGTATAGATATGACATAATATGACTTGGCAAATTGCGCATGTTTTGTGACATAATTAGTGTTTTTATAACAAGATAACTAACTACATCAATTGGAAAACGAACATTAGCTTGTCGTAGTAACAATACACCTTCTTTAGTTTCCTGTAACAACATGATTGCCAACTTGTTATAATAAGGTGTCAGTAGGTTTTGTTTTATTATGATAATTTTTTTAACTATATTTTTGCCTTGAAACAAATGTTGTTTTCATAAAATTGGAATCAACACTAACAACCAAACCGTTTCCCACAATACACCGATATACTTTGTTCCATTGATCAGCTGATATTTGAGTGCATTAATGCATAGTCATGTGTAATAAGTATCACTAGCAGATCAAGGACCCTCAGCAATTGCGTTACTACTATTTATTTGACAGATATTGACGAATGTGCAAGCAGTCCTTGTCTGAATGGAGGCACATGTGAAGACAAGGTGGGCGAGTTCTTCTGTCACTGTGTCCCCGGCTACAGCGGCGACACGTGCGATATCGGTAGGTACAGGCCTTGATGGTACACCTGTTTCTGCTTACCATGTGTGATTACGCCGCTGACATGCAAGGGCGGTTAAACATGCCACGTTTCACTTCAGAATTTGTTATTGACATGAACATAATGATGAGGCGGTATCCATTTTCGGCGGCGATGTCACGAACCAGTTACATAATATTATTAATTACACAAGTCCTAATAATATTATACTCTAAACACGGGTAACTGACTCTCTCACTAAACAAATATTAATTGGATTTGACACCCTTTATGTCATCCATTTAAACATAACAGAATGTGTTTACTGATATTTTGTAGACGTTCATTGCTGTTAACCAGGCTACTTCAAGGCAACAGCCAATTCGACAATGTTGTATATACAATCAACATTAGGTGTATTAATTGTCCTATTACTGGGCCCGGGGGAACTCCACGACAAATAGTGTGTCTCTGCCAAAGAACACATTCTACATCACTCTGTATAGTTTACATGGATGTTTCACCAGGACAGTGCTCTCCATTAGTCAGAGGGTAAACCCTCTCCTAACCCCTACCAGGGTCAAAATAAGTGTTGTGACAAAATCGTACCAAAATCATACCTACATTTGTACCATAAAAGTCTAACCAGCAATGGAATTGAGTAAGCTTGACTAAGCTGTTTGAAATTCGGATTACAAATTATACAGGCTACACAGGTTTGTTTCACATGCATCGTCGTTTGCACGTTTTTTTTAAATTGTATTGGATGTTCTAAGTGCGAGTCCCATGATCGAAGGGTCGCTATCTGGGGCTTCGGACCAACCTCTGGTCAGCTGGCATTGTTGTACTCATGCTACATGTATAAGCAAAGCCAATGATCTGACACAAATCGAGGCGGAATTATGAGTCCAACTCACTGATCTATATATAGACAACTGATGCGTAGATGGAGGACTGTAGCATCAAACTTATATAAATTTGTCTTAACCACATGTCAACATATTACAAATTGCTACATTTCCGGCCAGCATGAATGATGCAAGTTATAAAATGCGAGAATCCCTAGTGTTAGGCGGAAATTACCATATCCAAGACAAATATACTTCCAGCAATCAGCACAGTGAAACGATGTGTTTCTATTTCACTTGGTACATTCGAACATCAGATACGATCACATACTATGTGTCATGCAGCAAGCCATTTTATAGTTACAGTGCAATAAAAACATGATGTTTATGTAATAATACTATTACAAGAATATCCCACAAATATTTCTGCCGCTGGTTGTAGATGTTGCTGAATGTTCGAGCAGCCCATGTCAGCATGGAGGAACCTGTTCTATGCCAACGCTTGATATGTACATATGCAAATGTCTGGCTGGCCATACTGGCACCAACTGTGAAACCGGTAATTACGTGCTCCAGATATTACTGCATACTACTTTCACATACTATGTTATTTACAGTTCCGTTTTAATTGTGAGTGGGGTAATATTTGTTAATTCGGTGGCTCATTTGTAAACAAAATATATTGTGTGAGGATGCATGACTGAATAGGATATGATACAACATAGCATATGCCAAATTAAATGTCTTAATAGTAAAACCGTTTTAAATATGATTGTTTTGCAAGTTAGTTTAATATATGAATGGATGAACCGAATGAATGTTTAGTTTGATTAAATTGAACTATGTATACCATGAAACACATCGTAGTACTGTGAACCAAATCCATTGATACATTTGAAGATAACATTTCATGTACAACTTGTCATGTATCCTGCAAAATTGCTAATGTTATGTTACAATTTAACTGCATTTAAATGCAGTTCATGAATATATTCAGGTTACGGGGTAACTAACTATATGTCTTCATTGTGTGGTCCATAACATGTTATTAACTGTGTTGTAGATATTGATGAGTGTTTGAGTAATCCGTGTGAGAATGGAGGCACGTGTTCAACTCCACAGTTGAACATGTTCTCTTGCCAGTGTGCGGCCGGATACACAGGAACTCAATGCGAGACTGGTAAATGTTGTTGTCTTCAAAGTACATCTGTGTAGACCAGGCACAGTATTGAGACCGACGATATTATTACATAACTATATATAGCTAACAAAATCTATTATCAGCATCAATGCAATATGTAAACCAAAACGCTTGGATAGTATCATAATACTACCATATCAGAAAATGGCGTATGAACAAGTTTCAAAACAATGTGAGAGTGTGGTTTCAAAGAGTATTCGTATGATCTCCTAGTGTTTCTCAAGCCACCCTATTTTTCAGTGATATATTGATGCAGTGCCGTTGTGCTGTCAGTATTGGTACATCACTGTTGTAGTTGAATAACTGATACGTCAGTGTGCAGTAAGTAGATACATGTGTATTTCGGATGAAACACTATAAATCCTTTCTACCTTGACGTTATAAAAGCGCAGTAAGCTATTATCACAAATTTAATCAACGTTACATGTGAAGTCACTAGGCAAATTGATTAAATTAATACACGAAACCCTAAACATGGAAAGTTGTGTTTGCGTTTACATAAGCAAAGGTACAAATCCCTTTTGCAGTTGAGGAATTCCAACTTATTTAAGATTACATCATACAGTTATTCCACTTTGCAGTGCCGGTAGTGTCGCTATAAAGACTACTGTTCCTGTCGTTGTTTCCCATATAAAGGCATAACGTTGTTACGATACTACATTTAATTCACTTGTCATTTACTTTTACAATTGTATTATGACCGTCCCCAACTTCATCATTATCACCATAACATGAACACGAAATTGAAATCAAGCTTATGACGTAGGCATTTACATACACAGCTGTACATTATTTCTTTAAGACATTGACGAATGCTTGAGCTACCCATGTCAGCACGGCGGGACTTGCTCCGCTCCACAGATCAACTTGTTCTCCTGCGTGTGTCCGGTTGGAGTTGTAGGGTCTACATGTGAGACAGGTATAACTGCGGAAGCATAGATATGACATAACATGACTTGAAAAATCGCACGTGTTTTGTGACGTAACTAGTGTCTTGTTATAACAAGATAACTAGCTACTTCAATGACAAAAAACGAACATTATATTGTCGTAGTAAAAGACACCTTCTTTAGTTTCCTGTAACAGCATGATTGCTAACTTGTTATTATAAGTTTTTGTTTTAATAAGATAATTTATTTGTTATAACAATATAATTGCCTTGAAGCAAATGTTGTGTTCATGAAATAGGAATTAACACTAACTACTAAAACCAAAAAGCGTTCCACAATACACCGATATACTCTGTTCTATTGATCAAATGAATTCCTATATTTGAGTGCATGAATGCATAGTCATGTGTAGCAGTATCAATAGCAAATCAACGACGCACAGCAACTGCGTTAATACTATTTATTTGACAGATATTGACGAGTGTGCAAGCAGTCCGTGTCTGAATGGCGGGAAGTGCCAGGACGGTCTGAACGAATATCAGTGCAACTGTGCGTCTGGTTACACTGGTACACACTGTGATACAGGTGCGTCGCACATATGCTGCCAACCTTTGTTTATTTTAACGTTGCTTATACAACACATTGCAGCAGGCCCTTGGCCAGAGACCCGTTGTCCCGTTATTGGAACGGGTTTTTAGAAATTCCAAATGTTTTTTTTTCTTCAAAATAACGGGTGTTTTGTATTTATATAATATGATTTTTATTTTTTAAATACCTCGATTCTGAATTGATCTTTAACTTGATTTAATTTCCCCAATAACAAGGTCAAAACAATGTCTGCATTATAAAAAACGGACCTTATATTACGAATTATTAGTTTGCCTCGTAAATATTAGTTGGTATTGACACTGGTTTCCGTGGGATGTTCGCGATACAGTTAATGTTATTTTGCAGTAATAATTATGTTGTAATATACCCCACAAGCAAATACGTCAACACTCACAATTAGTAACATTGCACACATAGCAGCATTCGAAGTTACTCAAACCGTTATTATTGTGCACGAGAAGGAGGAGAGTGACGTGTAACACCCAGATTAGGAGTAAGACTATTATTCTTGATTGTAGATGTTGATGAGTGTAACAGCGACCCTTGCGAGAATGGTGGAGAGTGTTTAAACGGCAACAATAACTACACGTGTCACTGTCTCGAGGGATACAACGGTGTCAACTGTGAGACAGGTAAGTGTTACAGTACACGTATCACTGTCTGGCGGGATACACCGGTGTTAACTGTGAGACAGGTAAGTGTCACAGTACACGTATCACTGTCTAGCGGGACACACCGGTGTTAACTGTGAGACAGGTAAGTGTCACAGTACACGTATCACTGTCTGGCGGAATACACCGGTGTCAACTGTGAGACAGGTATGTGTTACTAAACACATTTAAATTATCACAGTAGTGAAAGTTGATTGAAAATGCTAATATAATTATCAAGTCTACGTTTTAATTGATGGAACTTTTCATCAACAACCATGCGCCCAGAAAGGAGCGACATTAGTGAACAATTCATTACACATTGTATTATAATTTAAAGAGTATATTTGTTAGTTATATATTTATGTTTATACATATCAAAAATATATATACCAGCTGTAATACAACATAAACAGGTCATATAAATTATTATGCTTTAGTCCTTACATGTTGGATTATACAAATGGTTAGTGTACGCACACACACACATGTATGTGTACATCGCAACAAAATCATTATATATTTTAATGTGATGCTTACATGATGAACTGTGTTCAGAAATCAACGAGTGCGAGAGTTATCCGTGCAACAACAACGGAACATGTCAGGATCTTGTCAACAAGTACCGTTGTGCCTGTGCACGTGGATACACTGGCACACATTGTGAGACTGGTATGTAGTCGTAGGATCTTTCACAGACTGAACGCTTCCCATTTACAACGCAGACTATTTGGGAAATGAACAGTCCTGTGTTAAGTACGTATACAAACATAATAATTATACAGCTCGTATTGACAACTTCATTAGATTGTTTATTGTGAAGACACCTCGTATTGTTCACGTAAATAAAACTATCAACGTATTAGCTATACTAGCAAAATTGTCTATCCTCCCGACGTAGCTACATACATGCAGAATAAGACGGTAATTGCCCTGAGTTTACGAAAATGACGGTTATTTGACATAAAGTGTAGTAATGCTCGCGCTAATTCAAGCAACGTAAGACATTCCCAACTGATTGGCGATCCTCCGATCAGTCGCGATAAGAATCCCTAACCAACGGCGCATTTCGAAAATATGAAGGCTTTACATTTCATCCGAAAAGTTTTAGATTAATCCCTGAAAGCTTTGCACATGATATCCCAACCTAGGAGGAAGACGTTAGCATACCGTGCTTTACACACCATGCTGTACTAAATTTGTTTCAGGTGAAATTCAGGTGAAACAGTTGTGTATAATCTGTATGCGCACAATTGTTTCTGTGTACGTGCGTGTATGGTGAACTTGTCACTTGGATGCTTACTGTTGGCCGTCCATATCTGCGCTACAAATACACCTGAAAAGGTAACATGAAGATGGCGAAATAGTGGCCGATGATTGTGGTCTTTGGAGGTCGATCGTTAATTAAGTCTGGCATGGGAAGAACAGAAGATAAAAAACAAAACAACTGTCCGAGAAGAGGGGGAGAAAGCAGAGATCTACAAATCCTGCGTTCCCTCCTCAACCAACTGCCTATATCTCTCATAAATGCAGCAGAGGCTGTTATGCCCGAGCGGGACTTTTAACAGACGATGTACGTCACCAAATTGACAGTCACGGCGCAAACCATTGTCTTACAAGACATTAGTATGCCAACAAGAGTGCGTTTGCATTCTGGTTGCGATGAGTTCTGATGTAACGATACTCCATTTAAAAAGAAAGATTCTTGTGTCAATGTTTCTTTAAGGAATATCTCTTTTGTACTGCTTGTTAATGTGCCAGACCAGTTGGGTATATCAATGAAAGGAAGAGCAGAATTACAGAAATGTAATCAACACACACAATCATGTTCTTCAGAGATCAACATCTGCGGAAGTAACCCGTGTAAGCTTGGTGGAACCTGCCATCAATCTGCCGGCAAGTATGAATGCCAATGTCAGAACAGAACAACAGGACTCTATTGTGAGACAGGTGGGTGGATTATATATCAGTCTCAAACTAGTGATGTAACAGTGAAGTATATCAAATTAGTATAGCTATTATGCTAATCATGTGACTTCGGCCCAGTCCCGAGGGTGACCCAATTTGTGAGGTTCTGCTACACAAAATGTGTAGTTATGTTGTCATTTATTTTAGTAAATTCAAATACAACATCATCGGCAGAACTTGATATATTGTGATACGCGTTTTTCAGGTTTTAACTGCAGTGTCAGCTAGAGACGTGTTAGTGAAAATTATTATCTTTTAAACAGATCTGTACAACGAGTGCGCCAGCAGTCCCTGTGTTAATGGAGCTACGTGTGAAGACAAGGGGGGCGAGTTCTTCTGTCACTGTGACCCCGGCTACAGCGGCGACACATGCGATATCGGTAGGTACAGGCCGGTGTATTCTGAGCAAGGGAAACTAACTGTTTGACACTAACGAAACATCAACTGGATTTGACACACATTTTTTCATCAATTTAAATATAAAAACTATATTTATTGATATTTAGTGGACGTTCATTGCTGTTAACCAGGTTACTGATTAGTGCAGGTCTTTGTTCATATCAGCTGCTGATCCGCCAAGGTTGTATATACAATCTACATTATAGGCATTAAAGGGAATAAAAACATATATTGCTCGAATTCATGTTATATTACATCCTGCTATATATTTCCACGTCCATCAAGCCAAAAAAATCAAAAAAATTCAATGAATTAGAAATTCCACAATTTATGGTGTGCATCCGGACATTTTCGAATATGCATATTTTTGGTGCGCTTTTTGGGATGCCGAGATGTGACGTCACTTATGACTCGAACTCGCATCAGGCCGACCCTTTCCATGCATTCAGAGCATGTTTACAAGTATAGCTTTTGGGTCGAAACGAGCGTCAGAACGAGTTATTGTGCAATATTCCGATGTAATACAAACACTAGTCATCATAGAGGAACAAGCAGTTATCTTACGGTTCCACATGAATCGAATTTTATTCAAAACAACGAATGCGAATGGGCCTACAAGTCGACTAGGTTTCGCCGAGCTTGGGCTCGTTTTCAGAATAATGATATCGAATGCAACCAACGGGAGATAATCTACACCAATAAACATACATAGTAAACATATATTGTATCCAGCTACATAAAGTAACGTGTATAATCTCATAATATCACTAGAATATCGATGTATGACGGAGTTGTACAATTTATCATAAGAACTTAAATCAGTCAAACAGTTTTCGTTGGTCCCGCTAGCTCAGTGGGTAGGCGCGTTGGTTACTAGTCAATTTTATTTTAAAATCGGGCGATGCCAGTTCAATCCTGACAGCATGCAAACCTTTGATTTTCTTTACACTTTTTTTTTAATGTTTTCACAAAGTAATATAAACAAAATCATTTTATACTATATTGCACTGTTTGTAAATAATTTTTATTTTTGTAGTAACTATTTATTCACCACAAAAATGAAAATATGGTCATTATATAACGATGTTTCTAAATTTTATTTATCCAAACAAATATAATGTAATGGATATATAATTTATTAATTGTAAATATATTGTACGGTAATATATTGTAATTATATATGTGAAAACAGATTGAGATCTGTCTGGATAAATACAATTTAGAAACATCGTTATATATAATGACCATATTTTCATTTTTGTGGCGAATAAATAATTACTACAAAAATAAAAAAATATTTACAAACAGTGCATTATAGTATAAAATGAGTATAAAATGATTTTGTTTATATTACTTCGTGAAAACATAAACAAAAAAAGTGTATAGAAAATCAAAGGTTTGCATGCTGTCAGGATTGAACCGGCGTCGCCCGATTGTAAAATAAATGACAAGTAACCAACGCGCCTACCCACTGAGCTAGCGGGACCAACGGAAACTGTCTGTCTGGTTTAAGTTCTTATGATAAATTGTACAACTCCTTCATATATCGATATTCTAGTGCTATTATGAGATTATACACGTTACTTTATGTAGCTGGATACAATATATGTTTGCTATGTATATTTATTGGTGTAGATTATCTCCCGTTGGTTGCATTCGATATCATTATTCTGAAAACGAGCCCAAGGCTTGCTCGGCGAAACCTAGTCGACTTGTAGGCCCATTCGCATTCGTTGTTTTGAATAAAATTCGATTCATGTGGAACCGTAAGATAAATGTTTGTTCCTCTGTGATGACTAGTGTTTGTATTACATCGGAATGTTGCACAATAACTCGTTCTGACGCTCGTTTCGACCAAAAAGCTATACTTGTAAACATGCTCTGAATGCATGGAGAGGGTCGGCCTGATGCGAGTGTGTGTCATAAGTGACGTCACGATACCACGTGATCGCCTAGCTCATTAAAATTTCATTTTCCGCGGGAATCGCTTCACGGACGGGCTTAAAATCGAATTTATGCTACAAATGTATTTTTCTGTATTTGTTTAATGTTGTCAAATGTTACATACAATGTTAAACTTTGTGTACACATGGAAAAAGGATTTTAGCTAATGCCTTATTTTTATTTCCTTTAAGTATCCTTATATTCAGCACAGGGGAACATACAGCAAATAGTGTGTCTCTCCCAAATAACACATTCTACATATCTGTCTGTATAGACCATATGTATGTCTCAAAGGACAATGGTCTCGATTAGTCAGACTGTAAATCCTCTCCCAACCTATTCACACTCTCTTTCATGTGGAACGTCAAGAACGTCAGAATACGTGTTGTGACAAAATCGTACCAAAATCATACATACATATGTACAAAAATACATTAACCTGCAACGGAAACACGTTTTTAGAGTAAGTTGTTTGTATTTTGGATTACAATATATATATACAGGCTACACAGGTTTGTTTCACATACATTGTCGTTTGCACGTTTTTCAAATTGTATTGAATGTTGTAAGTGTGAGTTCCATGGCCGAAAGTTAACCATCGGACTAACCGGTTGATCGGCTGGCACAGTCACCGACTATACAAGGTTGTTGTGCTCATATTATGTGTATAGGGAAAGCCAATGATCTGATGTAAGTCTAGGCGGCATTATTAGTCCAACTACGTCAGCGTCATACCCCACGTGCCCATGCTGTAGAGCAACATATGCAACACGACTGATGCGTAGATGGAGAACGGTAGCATCAAACTGATATAAGTCTGTCTTAACCAGACTATCACCGTATTACAAATTGTGACATTTGCGGCAGGCATGAATGATGCATGTCATAAAATATGAGAAGCAGTAGTGTTAGGCGGAATTTACCATATCCAAGACAAATATACTTCTAGCAATCAGCACAGTGAAACGGTGTGTTTCTATTTCACTTGGTACATTCGAACATCAGATACGATCTCATACTATGTGTCATGCAGCAAGCCATTTTGTAGTTACAGTGCAATAAGAACATTATGTTTATATAATAACACCATTATAAGAATATCACACAAGTATTTCTACCGTTGGTTGTAGATGTTGCTGAATGTTCGAGCAGGCCATGTCAGCATGGAGCAACTTGTTCTACGCCAACGCTTGATATGTACAAGTGCAAATGTCTGGCTGGCTACACTGGAACCAACTGTGAAACTGGTAAGTACCTGCTCCAGAAATGACTGCATACTACTTATACATACTACGTTATTTTACAGTTCCATTTTAATAGTGAGCGTGATGATGATCGTCAATTTGGTGGCTCATTTGTAAAAATACATTGTGTAAGGATGCACGACTCAATAGGATATGATACGACTTAGCATATGCCAAATTAAATGTCTTAATAGTAAAACCATTTTAACTAGGATTGTTTTATAAGTTAGTTTAATATATGAAAGGATGAACCGAATGAATGATAAGTTTGATTAAATTGAACTATGCACACCCGAAAACACATTGTAATACTGTGAACCAAATCCATTGATACATTTGAAGATAACATTTCATGTGCAACATGTCATGTATCCTGAAAAATTGCTAACGTTATGTTACAATTTAACGGCATTTAAATGCAGCTCATGCATGTATTTAGGTTATGGGTTAACTAACTATATGTCTTCATTGTCCGGTCCGTAACATGTTTTTAA
Source organism: Paraescarpia echinospica (assembly GCA_020002185.1). NCBI lineage: Eukaryota > Metazoa > Annelida > Polychaeta > Sabellida > Siboglinidae > Paraescarpia > Paraescarpia echinospica. The sequence continues at coordinate 21,839 of JAHLWY010000262.1, forward strand.
TTGTGTTGTAGATATTGATGAGTGTTTGAGTAATCCGTGTGAGAATGAAGGCACGTGTTCAACTCCACAGTTGAACATGTTCTCTTGCCAGTGTGCGGCCGGATACAAAGGAACTCAATGCGAGACTGGTAAATGTTGTTGCCTTCAAATACATATGTGTAGATCAGGCAGAGTATTGACACTGACGATATTATTAAATAACTATATATTGCTAACGAAATCTACTATCAACATCAATGTAATATGTAAAACAAAACAATTGGATAGTATCATAATACTACCATATCAGAAAATGACGTATGAACAAGTTTCAAAACAATCGGGAGTGTAGTTTCAATGAGTATTCGTATGATCTCCTAGTGTTTCTCAAGCCACCCTATTTTCCAGTGATATATTGATGCAGTGCCGTTGCGCTGTACAGTATTGGTACATCACTGTTGTAGTTGAATAACTGATATGTCACTTTGCAATAGGTAGATACATGTGTATTTAGGATGAAATATATAACTCCGTTCTGCCTAGAGCTTATATAAGGCCAGTAAACTACTATCACAAATGTAATAATCGTTACATGTGAAGTCAGTAGGCAAATTGATGAAATTAACACACGAAACCATAAACATGGAACGTTGTGTTTGCGTTTACATAAGCAAACGTAAAAATCCATTTTCCAGTTGAGGAATTCCAACATATTTAAGATAAAATCATATAGTTATTACACTTTGCAGTAATGGTAGTGTCGCTACAAAGACTACTGCTCCTGTCAAAGTTTGCTGTGTAAAAGCATAACGCTGTTACGATGCTATATTTAATCCACTTGTCATTTACTTACACGATTGTATTATCACCGACTTAACTTCATCATTATTACCGTAACATGAACATAAAATTGAAATCACGCTTATGGCATAGGCATCAACTTACACAGTTGTACATTATTTCTTTGTAGACATTGATGAATGCTTGAGTAACCCATGTCAGCACGGCGGGACTTGCTCCGCTCCACAGATCAACTTGTTCTCCTGCGTGTGTCCGACTGGAGTTGTAGGGTCTACTTGTGAGACAGGTATAATTGCGGAAGTATAGATATGACATAATATGACTTGAAAAATCGCACATGTTTTGTAATATAACTAGTGTCTTGTTATAACAAGATAAATAACTACTTCAATGACAAAAACGAACATTAGCTAGTCGTAGTAACGAGACACCTTCTTTAGTTTCCTGCAACAACATGATTGCCAATTTGTTATAATAAGGTGTCATTAGATCAATGACGCACAGCAGTTGCGTTAATACTATTTATGTGACAGATATTGACGAGTGTGCAAGCAGTCCTTGTCTGAATGGCGGGAAGTGTCAGGACGGTTTGAACGAGTATCAGTGCAACTGTGCATCCGGTTACACTAGTACACACTGTGATACAGGTGCGTCGCATATATGCTGCCAACCTTTGTATATTTTAACATTGCTGATACAACACATTGCAGCAGACCCTTAGCCAGAGACCTATTGTCACGTTATTGTAACAGGTTTTTTGAAATTCGTTATGTTTTTTTAAATAATGGGTGTTTTTGTATTTAGATAACAGGATTTGTATTTTTCAAATACAAATACCGCGATTCTCAATTGATCTTTAACTTGATTTAATTTCCCCAATAACAAGGTCAAAACAATGTCTGTATTATAATAAAACATACCTTATATTACGAATCACTAGTTTGCATCGTAAATATTGGTTGGTATTTCACTGCAGGTAAGCATTGACATTGGTTTCTTTGGGACACACACGATACAGTTAATGTGATAGTCATTGCTGGCCAGTATCTACAAGCTTATTTTTTATCGTTGGATACAATACATAGGTCAGCTTTGCAGTAATACTTACGTTGTAATATACCCCACGAACATGCAATATTATTGTCGGCTTTGTTATTGTCATTGTTCTGCAATTGATTTGTCACTGTTTACTTCCGACGTTTTGATAAACAAGTCATCGATGCTTTATCAAGTACATGCGAATTTGGACACAACAACTTACACCAAATAATATGCTTTGCTGTAATAAATCTGATTCAGTGACAACGTATGCATATATTTGTGTAAATCAGTGTCTAAGTCAATAAGAATGAATGAATGAATGAATGAATGAATGAATGAAAGTTTATTCAGAACATTGATAACAATATATACAAGACAAGACAACCAAACAAGTTTAACTATAATACAAGTGAGAATATACAATATTTGAAGGGGGTAAATACGAAGTCATTGACTTTTGTGTAAATTTACCCCTGACATGTATTTATATATATAATTATATACATGTATGTATACACACATATACACACATATATACATACATATATTCACATACATACATACATGTATTTTGAGACATCAATATTATATTATTCGAATTTGCTATTCATCTAACCATCTAGCTACAATAATTGAAAACATGCAATGGAATATGTGCATATTCAAAATTTAAAGTATGCCAACAACGAAAGCGTTTGTGTCACTAGTACATCTGTGTGCATGATATAATGTTGTTTTTAGGAGAGCTGTGTCGAAAATCGCCATGCAAAAACGGCGGCACGTGTACCGAGATTGGAAATAAGCGAACATGTAAATGTGCTGGGAGTTTTACAGGGGACAGTTGTGAGATAAGTAAGTATGTGCACTTGTAGATTGTGACATGACGTCATGTTGAGATGTGGTTGTACCAAATCATGACTCTCCTAAAAGGATATCCGCAATGTTTGCCAATTCGTCCGAAGAGTTGTAATAACGTTTTTTTGTTTCACTCCTGAAACAATAATAGTCAAATTGTCCCATGACATTGCGATGATGTCAATCCTAGTATGTAGCGAGCAGTTTTACAATCAGTTACAGCATTTTAAATTGTTTTATATTTCCTTAGCATAAAACCTGTCGTCAGGTTCACTGTGTATTTTCGCTCTTTGAAATTGCTATCCACCAACCTTTTCAAAAAAACATTTTACGGCTCTATGTGACATAGTTGTTAAGATATCGTGACATTTGTATTAATGAACGCCATGTTTAAAAATGGTGGATGTTAACTTCGGAGAAGTCCAAATGTAACAAATCTTTGATCCATAGAACATATATCTAGCTATGCACATAAAGTATATCTCTAGGTGACGCAGTTATTAAGATATGTCGACATTGATTTTGGCGGCCATGTTTGAAAATCCAAAATGACCTCCTTATATGCATATGGGAAAATTGAAGAAACGTTGGTTTTCGGGTTTCTCATTCCAGAATGCTTCCAAAAATGCATTGGTTTGCTAATATCCACAAAGCCATCGAATATATATATATATATATATATATATATCATAACACAACGAACGTGACTATTGTACGTTATACGTGGATTCTGACAAGTCTTCAACATCTGTGACAGGTTTTGTAGAAAGGTTACCTGCTTCACAGAAAACGCGGCTCATCGTCTCTGTTAAACTGCTGGATAAAAAGTTTTCATACGACCTGACGGATAAGTCTTCAAAGAAGTACAAGGAATTGAAGAGCACAATGGTGGAAGCAGTAAGTGTCGCGCTTATTTTCCTCCTAAAACATTTCCGTGTGTGTGTGTGTGTTCGTGTGTGTGTTCGTGTGTGTGCGTGTCATGAAACTTTATCTACGGATATGAAGATATATTATAATTTGATTGTACCCTGAGCAACATATTACAGATGGTATACGACTGTTCTTATTCAGCTGCACACTGTTATTTCATCACATCGTCCGTGTGAGTAACATGGTTTGATAAAGCATAATTATTTTAAGTTAATTTGTTTGATATGTGTGTGTGTGTGTGTGTGTGTGTGTGAGTGTGCGTGCGTGCGTGCGTGCGTGCGCGCGTGTGTGTGTGTGTGTGTGTGTGTGAAATATAAATTCTTACATAAAAGAAACGGAAATGTAGCCGAAATAATATAGATAGGGGTTACTATATTAAGAACAAATATAAAAGATGACCACGAATACCAATTAGTGTCGACATGAAAGTGACACATCAACGTGAGATTACTGCCAAAAAGATGTAATAATAATAATATTTTATTTTGTTCACAGCGCTTTACAACAATAAAAATAATGCATTTGAATAAAAAACAATAGTTATTATATCATAGATAAAATTAACTAATAACAATAGTAATTAAAACAATAAATATTGTAGAAGTAGAAAAGGAATGTGATATAAAATGTCATAAAATAAAATAGTTAAGATCATATTATTATTATTTTTATATAAATAAACTAAAATTAATGTAAACATCAATACATTAGGCTAAAATGTATACGAAAAGTAAATAAATAGATAAATAAATAATAAATAAACGTTAAACATCAATCAGCTATGGTAAAACAGTGTTGGTAAGGGTCCGAATTACATTTACGCAGCAGTGTATAGGTGAGTGTTCAACACAGATTTAAATGATACCAGTGATGTTTTGCTGGTAACACTTGATGGCAGAGCGTTCCACACTGCTGCCGCTGCGTGAGAAAATGTACAGTCACCGGCTCTGCGGCGTGTTCTCGGAACAACTAGTTCGTTTGAGTCAGCAGACCGAAGACGTCTGGATGGCATGTAGACACGCACGAGTTTTTGCATGTAGACAGGCGAGGGGTCTTCGTGCAGCGCCTTGTACGTAAGAACAGCGCTATTGAATAGGTAGCCAGTGCAGTTCGCGAAGAATAAGTGTCGCACTTTCACAACAAGCCTGTCGAGTAATAAGGCGAGCTGCAGCATTCTGGAGTCGCTGCAATCGACCGATGTTATTGGTAGAGGTACCGAACAGTAGAGAGTTGCAGTAGACCAAACGGGATGTAATCATGGGATTGACTACCCGTTCCGCTGTCGGTTGAGTGAGGTAACGGTGAATCAACCCGATGTTGCGCAGGTGCAGCGAGCAAGTGCTGATAGTACGTGCCACTTGCATAGTCATATCGAGGTGTCTATCAAGGTGAACGCCGAGATTTCTAACATGATCAGTTGCACAGATTTCATCTGTCCCGACGCGCACACGGAGCCCACTTACGGTGGCAGATGCTGACTTGGGGACAACCGGTAGAATTTCTGTTTTCGTGTCATTCATGAGCAGATAATTTCAAGTCATCCACTCCTTCACGTCATCAATACATCGCTCGATCCGACGTACGGCAGTTACCAGAGAAGATGCATCCAGGTCGAAGTGACAGAACAGATGTAGATCATCGGCGTAGTGGTGATATTTTAAGTCGTGTTTGTGAATGATATCACCGATCGGCTGCACGTATAGTGAAAATAATAGTGGTCCCAACACTGACCCTTGTGGCACCCCCGTTAACAAAGTCGTCTCGCTGGATTACACGCGGTCGATGACGACAATCTGCTTGCGATTACTTAAGTAAGATTTCAACCAATGGAGAACCACTCCGGTGATGCCGTAGCGTCGTTGTAGGCGATCCAGCAGTATTGCGTGATCTACTGTGTCAAATGCGGCGCTTATATCGATGAGTACGACGATTGTACCTTGTCTACAGTCCAGCGCGGTCCTGATTTCGTTGACTACCCACAGTAGGACTGTCTCGGTCGAGTGGTTTCACTTGTATGCGGACTGAAATGTGTCTGTAAGTGATTCATTGGCTAGGTGAATGTTTATTCTGTTGCTCACAATCTTTTCAATCACTTTCGAAAGTTGGGACAGATTGCTGACTGAGCGGTAGTTACTTAAGGTATTCTTACACAGTGACGTCTTCTTCAGAAGAGGATGCACAAGTGCTCGCTTTAGTTCACCCGGCATTGTTCCTTCTGCCAAACACGCATTTGTTATATCGGCAACAATGATCGCAAGTACGTCAGTGTTCTGTTTTACATGATCGGATGGTAACGGATCAAGTGTTCAAGACGTACACATTCTAGCGATGGTAGCCGTTATTTCACGTGTTGTTGTAGGTGTAAATTTGTCAATTGGTGTGACAAAGCGACGTGTTTCACGCGGCGGTGTCATGCGATGTATGGCAGCATGTAAGCCGAATTGAATTTCAGTTACCTTGTTGTTGAAATAGTCCGAAAATTAATCGCAACAGGCAACGACGGAGTCATATTCGGGATACGAACGTGATGGCTTCCCACTCAGTGATTTCACGATGTTGAACATGCTTTTGTTGTCATCGTTCTGAAGTTAATCTCGATAGTAGTTGGTTTTCGATAGGGCAATGAGCTTGTTGCACTCATCGCGTGCATCAACGTACATTTGTCGATGAATCTCAAGCTTTGTGCGTCTCCACAATGTCTCGTTCTTTCGCCGTCGTCTCCTCGCGTCATCGATGTTGTTGTACCACGGGTTTGGCATATTACCCCGCATGGCAGTCCGTCGCTCTGGTGCCTGTTTGTCGATACATGTTCTTAGTGAATAATTGTAGCCAGTGACCAGTTCCGGTGCGTTGGATGTTGACACCATGGCAGATAGTAACTCACAAGTTGATTGAATGTCATTGTTGAAAGAATCGGCATAAAACGAGCGGTAATTGCGTTTTACTATATGTGTCGATGTATTAGCTGGTCTTTGGATGTTCATGACGTAGCGCACCACATGGTGATCAGATATAGACATCGGAATAACGTCAACAGAAGTAGCGAGATTGTCATTTTTGAGGTTATTACAAAGTCCAATGTGTGGCCTGCAGAATGTGTAGGCTCTGTGACGTGTTGAGTGAAATTGTATGATTCCAGTAGTTGCACGAGCGGCCGGGCCTCTGCCTCAAACGTCGTATCTGATGTTAAATTCACCAACAATGCACGTTGGTGTTATACATGTCGGCAACTCTCGGAACAGGTGTCCTAGTTCCAGGTAGAACTCCGCCATCGGCTTGGGAGTTTTAGCCAATGATGGCGGGCGGTAGAGCGTGCACAGATTGAACGTTCTAGATGTGGCTCCAGTGAACTGGATAAGCATCAGTTCGAAAGACTCATAGTTCGTTTTAGGGAGCATCTTGCACGGTAACGCGTTCCTGTGGATGACGCCGACACCACCACCGCGTCCAGCCGCACGAGGAACAATGATGAACATATTCGGCGTCAATTCAGCGATTATCGGTTTGTCGCTGTTCTTTTTCAGCCACGTTTCCGTTATGGCTAAGATGTCAATGTTGTGGTCGGTCACGAATTCATTGATACATTAAGATCCCGGGCTAAGTGGGAGAAACAAGATGATGTATTATTAAAGTGGTAATTAAAAATGTGTGAAAACTAGTACCTGTGAATTGCTTAGAATATGCGTACGACCATAGTTGCGTTTGGTAAGAAACACGTTGTTACATTAGAAACAAATTTAAAGAAGAATACGCTCTCATAGTCAAGAACTGCGCTTATTTAATTGTGAAAAGTACCTAATAGTGCATGGCTTGGATACCAGGAAATTCATAGTTGACCACGTTTTATTTTTACAAGACCACGTTTGACGTTTATATGTTTTATATTATTTTGAAGATATTGGTAGAATTAGTTCTTCACACATGACGCTTATATCAGTTAGAATGTTGGACGTAACATTTGTAAAAAAGACAGTGTAAGCCTATATTGGATATGACGAGGCATCTATTCTTACAGAGGTTAATAAGGTAAGAGATAGAGCCACTGATTTACTGATCGTGTAAATCTCAACGATGTCAATATTTCTAGACTTACTTGACACACAAGTGTCAGAAGTAGACCTTAACAACGTCTTGTTAAAATACAAACTAACATTCATGTATTTAAAAAACATTGATAATATGAAATGTAACGTAACATTACGACAGGACTGTATGTCTTCCTTGCAGTTAAAAGCTGTACTTGATGGGAAGCTGGGACCTGGGAAATACGAAATTGATGGAGTCACTTTCAGGTAAGTTGCAAAATTATTGCTGAAATAAGTGAAACAAAGAATGTGTCAAAATAAGGAGATACATTATAAATAAATATATATACATACACGCACGCACACACGCACGCACGCACGCACGCACACACACACACACCACTTGATTTGTGCGGTTTGAAATATGTAACTGTTGCAGTTCACTTACAGTTTTAGTAGAACTGTTTTCATATTTGAACTAGTTACACCAAACATTGTTTTACTGTTAAATTAATATCACGATGGTTATAACTTCTCTTCTGTGCAGTTCTGGCAGCATTGTTGTCAAATACGAAGTAGTTGTGCCGAAGAACGAATCCACTTCCGTTCAATCAAACATTGTCACAGCATTTAAGAAACACAAGGGTTCGTTCGCTGGTTCCACCATAGATGGCAACTATGTCTCCACTGCAGGTAAACTGTTTATTTAATAATTCGCTTCTCTGATTTATTTGCATCCAAAGAAGTAGAATGTCTCACGTCAATACATCTTTTTTTATTTTGATAGTAAATGTAATAAAATAAATAATGGCCGCAGCTTGTTTGATGCAACAGTACCAACACTTGACAACAGTTGTAAAGTTCGAAAAAGGGCAAATTTTATTGCTGGATCACCTCACCCAAGGCCAGTAGTAAGTAGTGTTCGATTCGGACCATAAATCCTGAAAATTGTGTAAAAGTTGCAATTTTCCCCAACCAAAACTCGACCAATGTCCAGATCAATTTGAAGTTACGCTGAAAAACAGCTTACCATATATATCGACATTTAGAATAACCGCCAATAAAACTAAATAAGTGGCAGCACAAAAAGCGAATAGCGTTTTGATTGTGGTATTACTGGCATGTGTACATAAATAATTTTCTACTGCAGCCTTTCACTAAATTTGTAACACACACATACATACATATAAATAAGAAGTAAGTAGTGTTCATTTCGGAAATCCTGAAAATTACATAAAAGTTGCCATTTTCCCCTATCTTTTAACTTGACACAATTTTCAGGATTTAGTTTAACCCTACTTATGTTTAGACTGACTCTACCCTATAACATCAGTGGGTCCCAGACACTACTCGGTGTGAGTGTGTCGGTTGGATAGGGTAGTTTTTTGCCATGACACCTGTGGGTAAACCGTCCTGTGGCGATTCGTATTTCTCAGGCGAATATCGCCTCTGATTGGTCAGATTGAGATCACGTGACTGTTGTCGTGCATGCGGGGAACGTGGATATCTGTAGAACTCAGTCGAATTTTCGATCGCACAGATCCAGCGTAGATGAGAGTAGGATTCAGCCGAATTTTCGGAAAATTATGCAAAGTTAAAATCGGCACAGATCCTACGTAGACTACACTATATAGTTAGTTAGCGCGAGCCAATCATTCACGAACTTCGAAATAAGGATTTTATAGCTGATTTCGATATTTCACGCCTGTACACAATATATAAGGTATCCCAATTCGCCAAGGCCAGGCGGCTGCTCACATCATTATCAACCACGTCAGCCCTCCCTCACAGCGAACGACTTCCCCGCTTGCACGACAACAGTCACGTGACCTTAAACTGATCAATCAGAGGCGAGATTCACCCGAGAACTACGAATTTTACCCCCAGGTGTCAGGGTGAAATAACTACCCTATCCAACCGACACACCCACACCCAGTAGTGACTGGGACCCACAGATGTTATAGGTTAGAGTCAGTTTAAACACAAGTAGGGTTAAACTAAATCCTTAAAAAAATTAAAAGATGGCAACTTTTACATTTTTCTGGATTTCTGGTCCGAAACGAACACTACTTACTACAGATATATATATATATATATATATGTATATATATATACATATATATATATATATATATACATATACATACATACACATATATATATATATGTATATATGTGTATGTGTGTATGTTACAAATTTGGTGAACGGTTGCAGTAGAACATTATCTATGTACACATGCCAGTAATACCAAAATCAAAACGCTATTCGCTTTTTGTGCTGCCGCTTATTTAGTTTTATTGGGGGTTATTCTAAATGTCGATATATATGATCAGTTGTTTTTCAGCGTGTAACTTCAAATTGATCTGAACATTAGTCGAGTTCCATTGGTGGCGCTCTCTAATATGATACATAAATGCGAAGTTCTAATTTATTAGAATGATCTTTATGTAGATGTTAGGGAGTAACCTGTCTTCCCCAAACAAATGGACTGGTCCAGCAAGAGCATGCTCGGAAGTACAGTTGGCTTGGTCACTTCGATTTCTCATCTAGCAAAGACAGTCCATTATTATGAGATAAATTTCAAACCTCCACCTCCACTCCGCCGCCTCTTTAGACAAGTCAGGTTAATAGTTTGTTCTTTATGTTTGTAAGTTTTATGTATAACTGTGTTTCAATGATTTATGATTCCTGTCATATGGCGTGCCAGTCATAACAGATTAGTGAGGTGCTACATTGCTTTTATTGAACTGTATTTCAGCGTTGTTGTGGTCACTGATGCTAAGTAGACTTGTTTTAGTATGAAATCGCTAGATGGCGAAACCGCTCTGAACTTTTATGTGTTATCACTGCCATTGAATAATTGTTATCTTAGTAATTGATCGCCAGATGGTGATACCACTGAGAACATTTACCATGGTATGGCCGGTTGGTCCCTCTGCTTTGATGCGTGTAAACAGCAATATTTGTAATGCTGGCTTTAATCCATACGCTGTTATTATAATGCATAGATCCAGTTTCTCATTTCTGATTACCATGAGTTGATCCGGCAATAAAATGTGCCCTTTTTCGAACTTTACAACTGTTGTCAAGTGTTGGTATTGTTGCATCAACAAGCTGCGGCCACACAAAGGTACACAGTTAACTCGCTCTCTAGTATGACACACACACACATATATATATATATATATATATTAGGGTAGGTTTTACATTTTCTGTCGGAGAACGGCAGAGATCAATCTGTAGGTATGTTTTATATATTCAACCTGTGTTGGTCAAATTAAACAAACTAATTTTTCCTGTCTTTGTTTGCCTTTAGTTGCCTGTGGAATTATCGATAGCAACTTGTATTTTGCCAGTATAATGGTATAACTACATCTTAGCTTGATACAATTGCAATAGACGCAGCGACACGTTCGCATGATTTACTAATGTCCAGGTTTTATCTTTGACTGAATAATTATAATCATATATACATACACACACGCACGTACGCACGCATGCACGCACGCACTCATGCACACACATATGTTGAGGATAAATGCATATCGCGGGCAATGGTTTAGTCAAGCTCAATTAACTACCGATATATGTGTAACTCGATGTTTCATGTGGATAACTGGTAAATATAAAATAAGAATGGGTAAATTGGAAAAATGACAGTCCTTGCTAAGAGTCTGAATACCAATGTATGCAGAGCAAACTAAGAAGTCATATTCATTTGTGTGGATGCAGAAACAATGGCAAAAATGTACCACGCACAGTTCCGAGTGCCTGACCTAGATTATATAGGCAACTATGGCGTCAACACATCGGATGAGTATGTGAAGTTGGCAAAAGAAGTCAGAACCAAAGTAAGTTGTGCATAATACATCGTGAGTGTACATGCATACACATGTACGTGCATGTTTGTTTAACTCATCACAGGTTTGTGTCACTGGAGCATGCAGACACAAAAGCATCAAATAATAATTTACATTTACATATATATATATATATATATATATATATATTGTTACTGTCAATATATATTTCACACAAAAACACACAAACACACACACACACACACACACTACTATATTAATTGTGGAAGCAGTGTCGGAGTAACTCCCCCCAGGTATCACGGCTGATGGTCATATGTTCAGTTTTGTTGCTGTTTTCAGTTGAGTGAGATCTATGAAGCAGATGAAAATGTCGGCTCAAGACTTGTCAACGTGACAGACATTACATTCACGTTAGTATTATTGTCCCGTTCCAAAGAGGCAACTAATGTCATGTGTGACATAATTCATGACTTAACATTGCTTTATTCCTGTAGACCAAATTATTATAAAATTAATATAATTATGTTCAGTAAAGATGACAAGGAAGATGACATCTATGCCCATGATATAAGTGTATTTAACAGAATCATCTCGGCATCTATGACCATGATGTAAGTGTATTTAACGGAATCATCTCGGACATACTTTTATAGATATAATAACACGTGTAGATGGTTATGCACAAACAATAGCTGTTTTACCTTACATTTGTATTTGAGTATTCAAAATGTACATGAGACAAAACATAGTTTTGTTATTCGTGAACATCCAAACTTAACATGTTCCTTTAGTTCCACACATATACCCAAGGGTGTCGGAAGGTGGTTAAACCTATATTCAGTCCCCCATTCAAAAATATGACGGGACTCACCCTCCACCCAACGCATATGACACTACTCTCTTTGGCGAAGCAAATTGGTAGTATGATAATTTCACAGTTTATTTTATATATGTATTGTAATGATTCAATATAAATTATTTACAGGAAAGGGAGCGTCATTGTTGACTTCGCCTTGTGGGTGGATTCAACAGTCAGCAGTAAGGATGTTCTACATGACATCCTCGTGAATGTCCCATTCAGTATCGGAGGACACCGTGTTGATCTGGACAGTGTCAGGGTGTCAGGTAAGATCAAGCTTAAATTGGGTGAAGTGTAAAGCGTGTTCGAGTTGTCCTAAGGACTGGATACCGCGTTATCTAAATATTGATATCAGTATCGTCCTGATATTGATCATACTTCTATCATGCTATTAATTAAGTATGTTTTTAAATATATTTAATTATAGCATTATAATTAATTAATTAATGAGAACATATAGAAGGATTTGTTTGCACTTCACTTTTTCATAGTTCAGTAATCATTTCATACAAACACAATTGTGTAACAATTTGACTGCCCCCAAATGGTGACATTATAGTATCAACATATTGCGTTAGGATTCCTCCTTGAGATTGTTTTGTAAATGTATTGCTTCAATCCAACCTTATATACATAGTATAGAATATCAACTACAAAATAATTACACATTCTGAAGACAATCATATTTGAGTGACATTTTATAGACAATATGTAGAAAAACGTTCTTATTGGTATGTTTTGTGGGTGTCATTCGTAAACATAAACACAGTACTGAAATTATGTGATGTGATATGATACATCACATAATAAAATTATTTTAATAATGTTCCTCATAATTATTTTACTGACTGTCATGTTTTGTTTCAGATAAAGAGTTAAAAGACCAAGGTAAGAGATTTTACAATGAAATAGAAATATGATACATTTTAACAGTGTGACGTTTTTCTAATTTCTAAAATTACGGGCATCGCTGTGTAACAGTTTGATTAAAACACATGTTTAAACATTTAAGTTATTAACTAAAAGAGATACTCTGCGATGCCCGTACAGCACAGTAAGGGATACCATGGTTTCTGGTGTGTCCATTGTTCTTGATGTTGATAGGTTGTTCAGCCCTGTTCCCTGGTTATGACATGACTGAATATATTATATTAGTGATCCGTGGCACATATTTTTCGTGAATCTCACACTTTGCAGCACCTTGGCATAAGCGTACTTTTGTTGTTGCTGTTGTTGTTGTTGGGCGTGTGGGAGGACGGACGGGCTGATGGGCGGTCGGATGGATGGATGGATGGATGGATGGATGGATGAACTCACCCTGAGATTTATAGATTAGATAACTGATTTAGTATTGCCATTGTAAGGTGTTACTTGTTGTTGTAATTACCCAGACTTCCCGTGGCTGCCGGTGATCCTAGGCCTTGTGACTGCTGTCATTTTGCTCATCGTTGTCATCATCTTGGTCGTGCGCAAGTGCAACGTCAACCGTGACTCTGACACTTCCCGTGACATTGACAGTCACGTCTGCAGGTACTATTAAGAACTATCGAAATAATAAAAGCTACTTTCAGAACTGTAATCGCATGTTCTAATAGAACTGTTTGATTATGTTCTCATTAATTATTAGCTTCAGTTGTTTCACATATCCAAAATATATGTAAATATATTAGCAATATTCATAAGTAGGCCTATCATATTTTCTTTTACAATATACAGCAATCACTACGGCAGTAAAACATGTGTCTTTACAACCTTAATAATGATATCTGAATAATTAAATATGATACTGTTACGCTGCAGTCCAACATCTGCAAGGCAAGACAGATTGTGGCGCCAGACACGTCCAATAATTCCAGTCAAACCCAAAATCGACCCACGATACCAGGTTTGTGTTACGCATAGAGTACAATTTCATATATTAATGTATTTATGTGTGGTAGGTTAATCACTACACTAAGTATGTCAGATGTATACACAGTGTAAAGAACAATTGTGCTGCCTAATTCTACAACCCCCTAAGTAAATGTTTTGGAAAATTATGGTTATTTAATCAACAGGTGCTGCTACTATCTATCTGTACTGCCTTACACTAATATTAATGGTTTCATGCACCCAAGTCCAGTTATCCTCGTTTTTTCTTGTTGTTTAGATCAGTTTTTAGAGTATATGAGTGAGATTTTAGCTGTTTATAATGAATAAAGTTCGAAGCAGAAAGTGTTTTAGAAATCCTGAAACCTGGAAGAAGCAAGTTCATCACCGGCGCAGGAACACTGGAAAGGAATATTATGTTGGGCGAACTGGGAAAGTAAAGCAGCCGCTCGATTCGACTTTGGACAGCTGGAGTCGTGGAAAAAACTTTCTGACGCACAAAAAGAGCATTTTTCACTAATTACCTTACTAATTGTTGAACTTGGCAGCACAATTGTGTAAGCTCCTTATTACTCATATTTATACTACTGGTGTTTAATAGCCATTGTGTAATGACATCTAGTTAATAGAACTGTTCCTTCTCCCAAATTCGCGTAAATTACAGTTGAGGTGTGTTATGACTTCTCTTTGTGCAGCTCCCGGGACGTTGGACCCACAACCCGGCCGCAGACTACGAGCGAAGTCAGAGAAGAGACAACCAATGGGTGAGCTATGAAATAAACACAAAAATACATATTCATATTTTATGTTCTAATACTGCAGAAAAGCAACGACAACGTGTTGCCTTTTATGAAAAACAACCAGAGCCATTTCAAGTTTTATTCTACATTTAAGCAATGCACGCAAGCCTGGCGCTAGATGTCATTGTCACACAAACGGTGTTGTTCAAGAGACAGTGCAATCTTGTTGTCTGAACATTGAACATTGATACTTATATATGTTGCAGTTATGATATCTTGGGACCGGCTGTTATCACATTTGTAATACACATGCATATATATATATATTAATATCGTTTTTGCAAACTATCTAAGAATTCAAACGGTTTGTCAAAAGCACCGTGGCTATGATGGGTATGTGTCAATGACTTCTCGCATAATGCTTTACGGTGGAACGCCAAACCAGTCATTTATGCTTTTGTTACTGATTGAGATGTGTATTTTGGTGTGCCCGCATGGAAGTTGTAAACTCGCAGTTAAAAAGTTCAACTACGTAACACGTTCTTGATACATCGTCCGTAATGTTAGGTTGAACGCTACTAAACAATCTTGGATATTAGCATATAAGATGCTTCCGGGTTCAGTTACATTCATATTTAGGAAGTGTAATAGGTTACCTTTCTGAATCCTTGGATACTCTAACGGAGCTTTCAGCATCTTCACGATGTAGTCGTAAACGTTATACATCCACTCTCGGTCATCGTGTGACGTTGTTGGTTTTTATCACGTTAGAGCAATTGCATGAATATCGTGGCCAACCTGTACACGGAAACTTTTGAGAGACAAGCCATCATCACCGTGCCATACCCTCCATCAGTTTGGTACAGATATGTCGAAGACAGGTCCGTGCAGATACCTGAATACCACATGGAAGGTTTCACTGTTTCACTGGACATCTGCTATTCCTAGACATACGTGTACATATGAATGACGACGGCATCACACGGTTCATGGTCTACAAAACAATATATACACCTATCAGTACTTGAATGTCAGCGCCATCCACCACCAATAACACAAGCGCTCAGTGGTCAGTACACTGATAAACAAAGGAAACCAGCTTAAAACCTCCGACGAAAACAAAGCCACCGAAACTGCACATGTCAAAACAGTACTCAAAGCCAGCAGAACAGAGAATGAATGCTCAACATTATGAAGGCAAAAAGAAAGACATCAAGTTAAGAAAAACAGACCAGCCACACACCGAAAATCCCACTATTATCCGCGATATTCCTGGAATTGCTGTCATGTAACGAACACCAACAACGTCACACGATGACCGAGAATGGCGCTGTATAATGTTGACGAGAGCGTGAAAATGCTGAAAACTCCGGTAGAGTAGCCAAGGATTCAGAAAGGTAACTTCACTTCACACCTCACCATAGGCGTATTCAGGGGCCCCCTAGACCTTTTTTGTATGGGCCCATACAACTGAACGTACGGCGGTGCAGCAACGAAACATTTTCAATCATATCCAGTGTTAATAATCATAACGTGTTTTTGCAGTCGTGGTCGACAACTCAATAAAGACAGCAGCGAAATTGGATGGACAAACGGCAAATGACAAAGCGATAAATCACAATGACATCATTTGAGATTATGTGTCAAATGGTTTTGATTACTTAAATATATTGATTGATGTTTCGTACGTGGCGTTTTGAATTAGCACACGTAACATTATTAAAACAATTAATTGGTATGTATAATTTGATTTACCTATACATGTTTGTCAAATTCCATATATTAATTGTTCATTGACTACAATTACATGACTTAACACCAGTTCAGGGTTCCTCACTTCAATGGACACGCTGATCAGTGGACTCGTATTATGAAATTAAAATTTCCTCTGATGGCGGTACACTCTCGTGTAGTGACATGATTTGTTGGGTGGTTGTTGAGTTACTTGAAACACACGAATACATAGAAATAGAGAACAGTCAGTATAGGATTGGTTTTAGGTGTAGCACCTAAATACATCTAACAAGTTATTCGTTTATTCCAGGAGATGTAAATGCACCTTTAGATTAGAAAAATTATGAAATGTGTATCATGAATATTGTTGGGTTAAGGTTTGGCTAAATATAAACAAAACGTAGCAATAGCATGACTGGGTGAAAGTGTGATTACATATATAAAATATATGCGTGCACATGTTTCAGTTTAACTATACATATATATGTATATATATATATATATATATATACAGTATATATAATATATATATATATATATATTCATTTTCTATATCACATTAGTAATTGTAGTTTTCCTCTCTACTGATATCACACTTATAATATTATATTAGGTCAACGTATGTAAACTGATTATATTGTTGAACCTAAGCACCTTCTCATGCAATGCACCCTAGACAACAAAGTGCACAAGTAAGGCGTTACTCTTGTTGTAGACGTTATGAAGCTACTGTTTTAATAAGTCCAGTCGGGCATCTACCTACACTAGACTAATCTGTAAGGCACACATTGGATATGAAACACACTCTCATAAATGAACGGTGTAATATATAGCTACTCTCATAATTAAGTTATATATCGCATATATTGCATGTGTGTTGTAAGGACACATTAAATTGCACTTTAATCTGTACGTTTAAATATAAATTTATATACTGTGTTATTAATATTACGTATATACAAATATCTATATACATGTAATACAGGGGAATAAGGTTTGACTTCGACAACATGTAATTTACATATATAAAAAAATAATGAAAACATGTGGGTGATGGTGTGAATACAAATATGAAATATTATATACACGTACGGGTTTAAAGATATTGAGACGTACAAACATGTGTTTGTGAAGGGTGTTATGGTATAATAACATATAGGCGTATATATGTAGCAACGTGTATCTTTAAGCACGTGGTTATGTGTACAATTATAAGCACTGCAATTAATTAAAAAATTGCTTAAAAGTACAAAACGTCAATATATTTTCTTTATATGAGCTATGCAAGATTGTTGTAACTGAAGAAAGTTGCTACAAGAATGTACCTTAATTGGTTATTGTCAATTCATCCCAGAGTAAACGGGAGGTAAACTAACATAATATTTTAGTGTGTAAAATGAACAAACAAATAAAATGGTGATGGGATTGTCGTGTTATTCATTGTAATATTACTGTAACCTAATGTCGTCTTCATTGGTTTACTGACATTATGTTTTGGGTTATTGGTTGATGGATGGATGGATGGATGGAGGATGGATGGATGCATGTAGGAAGGATGGATGAGGGATAGATGGATGGATTGATAGATGAAGGGTGGGTGGATGGATAGATGGATGGATGGATTGATGGATGTATGGATGGATGGATGGACGGACGGACGGATGGATGGATGAAACGAATGGGAAATGAAGACAGGTATGAGCAACAAAACATGGTCTTCAAATTATTTTGGTTCATAAAACAAAAGAAGTTTTAGGTTACGTTTTTTCTTTCAAAACAAAGTTGTTTAGTAGTAGTATTTCTTAACACGAATTCGGAATATATGTAAACAAACTAGTTTTTAACTTCCACCTACCACCCGCGTTGAGGCTAGCTCCAACCATTTTAAAGTTATTATCCCATTTTGTCACCCCCTCAGTAGCCTATATTATTCAAGCGTCGTGAGGTGGCAGCACTTTATCGCCGCTCACAACTGCCTGGAATAATACATGGGGTTGAAATGTTTGTCCGGTAGGCGGCATTAATTCAAATCCGGTGTCGCACTTACATTTATCCGGGCGTAAATAATATCCGGGTGACGTTTCTGGGCGTGCGCGTATCTAGGGGAATGTATTTAGCACCAGGTACGACTGTCGCGTTTTCATTTATCCGGGTGTTATGTGTGTTTATATGTATATATATATAATTACATATATGTCTATATATATTCATAAACTATAAAATGTTTGCTTCCCACAGACATAAACAATTTCTGTAATAAAGCAGTTTCCTCTCCACGCCCACGTCACGTGACTTACTCTTATACTTGGTCACAAATCTGAAACAGCAAATTATAATTATGTACTCTAACTATAACGCTCGTATTACGATAACAAAAGAAACATGTTTAACTACTGGGTATTATTTATCACTACGTGATCTACTGGTGCCAAATATTATGCCTTACATATGCACATACACATCACCCGGATAAAATTTAAAGCCCGGATAAATGTAAGCGCGACACCGGGTACAGGTCAGTTGGCTCTCAGACCAACTATGATATACAAAAATCATTGAAAAGAAACGTTTATTGGGTAATATTATGCTTTCGAAATTATTCAACAATTACTTTATATTGAAACAAGTCACACAATTTTGACCAATATTAAAAATGTGCATTGTAAATTTGTCTACAATATCACCCGCCTAGTCATGTCTCGCACAGTGGAAATTTGTTTATGTTCTCTAATCTTACTTAGGTACTTTTTATTTTGTGTGTATATATATATATATATATATAGAGAGAGAGAGAGAGAGAGAGAGAGAGAGAGAGAGAGAGAGTGAGAGAGGAGGGAATTGTTATTATGTATGTTTTGGATACCGAACTTTGCTACAAAATAGCACTGTATATATATATCTATATATGTATGTATATATATATATATACATACATACATACATACGTACATACACACATACAAATATACATACGCACACACCATGCGCGCACACGCACGCACACGCACTCTGAACGCATCTGATATTTTGTCGAAGTTGTATCGTGTCCACACCACTCTGTGTCTCAGAAAGCTGGCGTAAGACAGAAACATTTTCCACACCAAATTAATTCGAGACATCATGCAAATACTCTGGCCACAAAAGATTTCCTACGTAGAACTGCTAGAAGTAAAACCGCACAAAGTAACTTGAATAGCATACTCACTTACAACTTACGAAGATAGATTGGCCATGTTTTGAGAAGAAGGAAGGTAACGTAGCCAAGACAACCCTGAGATAGAAGCCTAAAGGAAGTGTAAGAAAAAGATGATGACATAAAAACATTACAGAAGCTGTAGGGAGGGAACTACAAAAAGCATATTAGCTGGGTTCAGGCAGCAAAGCAGGATGTAGACCCAAATAACTGGAGATATATCGTTTCTGCCTCTAGATACGACAAGGTTTGAGTAACATTAATGGATGCCATCTTGAACCAATTTTAAGCTATGAAATAATAGTATAGATGCGTTTTTGAACTTTGAGAACTTATGTGGCCATCCCTTTATTGAGACCGCCCCTTAATGTATTATATCTATGAAAACCCCTGTGTACACAACATTACTCTGAACTGACATAGTGTGACACGTTTTTGTGATTTGAAGATGGACTGGCGGTTTTTACCCCTGAATCAGGAAGTTTTGTAGCAATACGACGGCAGTAATATATGCAGGCTGGTTCTGCTGCGCACTGGGCAGTGACGGCTAGCAACCGTCGAAGACGTAGCGGTCACGGACAGCGGTTGTCGAAGTCAGTAACAAAGTCGAAGTGTCTGACAGGTTAGTGATGCTTAGGAATAACGTCGTCACATAGGTTGACTTGGTGTGTTTTGTCAGCTATATTCGTAAGCAACTCGAATAACTTCACAATTATTGTATTTATTCACAAAGAGCTGTTCTTATTGTCTAAAAACATTGTTGTGTGAACTCCACAGAGTTCGTTAACCATGTTATTCTAAGACGCTGATGTATTGAAGCGCGCGGGATTCTTGAGTGAACGAATCTATGCTTATTCTCTATACTGTCTCCATCGGTGCCAGAAGGCACGTTCCACTTAGCTGGATCTCGATGAGCGCTACGGGTCAGCGACTCTAACGGTGTTAGATGCAGTTCTCGAGGTGATGATAACGCTACAGCGATCTAAAAAGCAAGAGAAAACATTTAGGTAGCGCAATATACATTAGTCATTAGGATTGCACAAGGCGCATTACACTTCACTGCTTAGCAGACCTGTTCAATAGAACACCATCCCAAATTATCTGGGACGTGTTATGCCATTAAACCAACTGTTTCCGTTTCACGTCGGGCTGTTTCAATATTGTAGTATATGTATATATATATATATATATATATATATTACCAAAAAATGATATTCTAATATCCTACAGTCATCCACATCTCCACAAATATGTGAAGCTAACATTTTTTGTATATACAATACAAAGGTTCAGTTCAGGGTTAAAACCAATCGGGCTACAACAGTAACTTGGCGATTGTTGGAGGTCCTATGCAGTGGATGCCATCATAACTGCTTCCTGGATGAGTGCGTAATAAGATTAGACCTGCAAATTATGCCGGTAGTGTTCCTGGTTTACACTCGTGGCGGTGTATAGTGTGAACTCCCTCTGCGACAAAGATACTGGGCAACCTGATGTGAACTAGTCCGTGGTGCGTCTTTAAAAACATATTGTCATATCTAAAAGTTTGGCATATGATGAATTCTACTTCAAGTTAACACACATAGTGATGACTCTTGCTTTCGGTATCTCAGATAGTTATCAGTGACAACTTGTGCGGACCGCTTCTCTTCTCCAACGATCAGGATACCTACTTGTCTTGGTTTGGGATCAGCGGGCACACAAAGTATATTCATATGTATCTCGTATGCTGTTTTCATCACTTGTGGTGGTGTCGCACGCATATCTAGTAATTAAAATAAAAAGTGAGATTTTTATTGTATTGTATTAATATCATGCTACATTAATATACCCTCTGTACACATTTTGTCGTTTTGTAATAATGATGACTGCGTTCTATTATGTGTGTCTTAAGAAGAAAAGAAGACGGCCAGAACATGTATGTTTTTTTCGTTTGGTCACTCGCATTCAACATTAGTCCCATGTGTTATTTTAATTTCTTTTTGGCAAACTCAAATATTCTGAAACGCCTTGAAGACGCACATTGTGACATCGGATCTGTTGTGCATTTTAGCGCTTCTGTTATTACTGGCTGATCTACACAGGCATCATGTTATTTCGTTCGACGGTAAAGGAGTCATCAAATAAAGGCCTCAAAAACAGAAAATATGACAGGCGTGAAGGTGACAGGGGAGAAAGTGACCGTAGTGAAGGAGGTAGCCGGGGAAAAGGGACGGGAGAGGAGAGAAGAAAATGTGATGGGAGGAAAGATGAAGGGACGAAAGGAAGTGAGAGTAAATGTGCTAGAAGAGAAGACGACAGGAGGAAAGGGTACAAGAGAAAACGCGACAGGAAAGAAGGGAATAGAAGATAATTTGACAGGAGAGAAGACGGCAAGAGGAAAAGACAACAACCAGACATATGCAAACCGGAGGAGCTGCTCCGAGGCAGTGATTGAGGGGGCAAGGAGAAAAGAGAGAGTGTTTATGGGCGATTCAATTCTGAGAAAAACAGACAAGACTATATGCGAGGGGAAGGACGTTGTTGTATGTCTACCGGAGGCTAGGATAGAGCATGTGACCGAAAGGGTAGAGAAGGTATTGGGGCATGTCAAGGGAGGGTCTATACTAGTACACGTAGGGACACACAATGCAGACAAGGAGAGAACAACTGGGATAGTTAAGAAGTACAGACATCTAGTAAGGAAGCTAAAGAAGACAAGAGTGGAACAGGTTGTTCTCTCAGGAATTTTGCCAGTAATAAGAGGAAGGGGGGCATCATACAGAAACTGTAAGAGGATGGCGATCAACGCACTAGTTGAGCAGATGTGTGAAGAAGAGGGCGTGGGATTCATAGATTTATGGGGGTACTTTGTTGGGAGAGAAGATGTGTACATGAGATATGGCCTCCGTCTAAGTGGAAAGGGGGCAGCAGTATTCTCAGAGAATCTGCTGAGACATGTTGACAGTGGGACAGGTTGCATCTATTTAAACTAAATTCGCAGGGGGACTCGCAGAGAAGGCTGAAACTGGAGGCATAGATAAAGACAGCAAAGATAATTCAGCAAAGAACAGTCTGTAAAACTGTTCTGAAGCTGGGTATAAATGTGTTTGTTTAAATACAAGGAGTATAGTAAACAAAAGAAATGAACTAAACATTATGGTAGAAGATATTGACCCTCACATAATACGTATAACCGAATCATGGGCAACCACCGATGTATCAGATGCCGAATTGGGACTGACATGATATGTAATGTTTACGAAAGATAGAATAGGAAGAAGGGGAGGTGGAGTTATTTTATATATTAAAGAATCTATCCAGGCTTATGAAATAAAATTAGACAGAGAAGCAGATTGCGAAGAAGCTGTTTGGTGTAACATAGTTACAGGAAACTCAACGTTAACGGTTGGATTAGTTTATTGAAGTCCAAACATAAGCATAGAAGAGAATGAAAAAATACAAAACGCTATAAGGGAAGTGAGCAAACGGGACTGTGTTATTATGGGGGATTTCAACCATGGGCATATAAAATGGAAATCTCTACAGAGTATGGGTATTGAGGACCACAAGTTTTTAGTTTTAGTACAAGATAGTTTCCTTTCTGAACATGTGCTAGAACCAACCAGGGGAGAGAATGTGTTAGACATAGTTTTGTCCTCACAGAATGAATTAGTTGACAATGTCAGGATATGTGAGCCACTGGGGAATAGTGATCACAACCAGGTACATTTTACCATCAAAGTAAAATCAGAAAGGAATAGTAAAAAGCAGTACAGGAGAAATTTCCACAAAGGAAAATATAAGGACATAAGGAAATATTTAGCAAAGATAGACTGGAATAACACACTGAAGATTAAGACAGCAACAGAATGCTGGAATATATTAGAGTGAAATTGAATGCATCATCGTCAAATTTGTTCCCTTAAAAAAACACGGGAAACGGTCCAAAAAGAAACACTTATCGAAAGAAGCCATTAGAAAAATTAAGTATAAACAAATGATATGGAAGTCATATAGACGTACTGGAAATGACGAAGACTACAACATTTATAAAGAAGCACTAAACCAAGCTACAGTTGAAATTATAAATTCAAAGAGAAGCTATGAACATAAATTAGCTTGTAATATAAAACATGACAGCAAGAGTTTTTATGCGTATGTTCGAAGCAAACAGAAAGTTCATGATAAGGTCGGTCCTCTAGAAGATAGTGCTGGAAATATAATATCAGAAGGATTCTTAATGGCAGAAGACCTGAATGAGTATTTTAGTTCAGTGTTTACCATAGAAGACACGAGGTCACTGCCAGTACCAGAGGCTAAGTTCAAGGGGGCTGATTCAGACTATTTAAGACAGTTAATTGTAACCCCAGAAATGGTAGCTAAGAAAATTAGGGCTATGAAGGATAATAAATCACCTGGAGTGGATGGTATTCCACCCAAACTAGTATTGGAAATTGTAGAACAAATTAGCATACCGCTTGCAACAGTTTTCAACTTGTCATTAGAAGAGCGAGTGGTTCCTTTAGAATGGAAAGAAGCAAACATTATACCGTTTTTCAAAAAAGGTTCGAGAAACAAGTCAAATAATTATAGACCAGTTAGTTTAACATCGGTGAATTGTAAATTATTAGAAAGACTAATTAAAGATCACATGGTGGATTTTCTTGTTAAACATAACTTGATAAACCCATGTCAACATGGGTTTCTAAAAGCGAGGTCATGCTTAACAAATATGTTATGTTTTTTGGAAGATATCACTATGTGGGTAGATGATGGATCACCAGTAGATATCATCTACATAGATTTTCAAATAGCTTTTGACAAAGTGCCACATCAGAGATTACTGCTTAAACTAAAGGCTCATGGCATAGGAAATGGTATAATTAACTGGATAGAAAAATGGCTGATTGACAGAAGACAACGGGTAGTTGTTGATGGGGAGGCTTCAAACTGGAAATCAGTTTTGAGTGGGGTTCCACAGGGATCAGTACTGGGACCTATATTATTCTTAATATATATAAACGATTTGGACGATGATATAGCTAGCAAGGTGTTGAAATTTGCAGATGATACAAAAGTGTTTAGAAGGATTAAAAGTGATGGAGATAGACAGTATTTACAAGATGATCTTGACAGGTTGATCAAATGGTCTGAAAAGTGGCAAATGTTGTTCAATTTTGGGAAATGTAAATGCCTTCACACAGGACATGGTAACGAATATGTAGAATATACAATGGGGGGAACTGTACTAAGTACTACTGTAAAAGAAAAAGACTTAGGGCTGACAATTAGTGCTGACATGAAGGTTTCAGAGCAGTGTGGAATTGCAGCTTCGAAAGGAAATCAAATCCTTGGATTGATTAGGCGAAATATAGCATATAAAGAAAAAGAACTAATAATACCGCTGTACAAAAGAATAGTTAGACCTCATTTAGAATATTGTATACAAGCGTGGAGGCCATACCGCAAGAAGGACATAGATATGCTAGAAAGAGTACAGAGGAGAGCGACTAAAATGATACCAAAACTTAGGGATCTTAGTTATGAAAAACGCCTAAGAATGTGGTTTAACAACACTACAGACCAGGAGATTGAGAGGAGATCAGATAGAAGTGTTTAAAGTATTGAATGGTTATGAAAATATTGATAGAAATATGTTTTTTTTTAGTTAAGAAAGATAGAAAGACTAGAGGACAAGAAGTTACATTAGTAAAGGAGCTGTGTAGATTAGACGTAAGAAAGTTCTCATTTTCACACAGGACTGTGAATGAATTGAACAGATTATCTGATGATTGTGTGGGTGTTAGTAGTGTGAATATGTTTAAAAATAAAATCGACACATACCTCAGAAGGGCTGGATATATGTAATTAAAAGGGTTGGGCTCTCGATAAGCCAAAGGGCATCCTTGTCCACCTGCCATCTAGAGTTAATTCACTGGATGGCAATCTTGTTAAAAGATACAGCGGCGCCGTCCCGTTCAGACATCTGAACACATAAAGGAGTATTTTTAAACTCGATTCGGCGTTCGATTGGGAGCCAGTGTAATTCTTGTAGAACCGGAGTTATGTGGTCACGGCGATGTGTGAACGTGATGATTCTGGCTGCCATGTTTTGGATTCGCTGGAGTTTGTGAATGTGGTCACATGGTAGTCCAGCCAGTAACGTGTTCCCGTAGTTCAATCTAGTCATGACGAAAGCATGCACAAGTGATTTAGTCGCATCTGTTGTGAGGTATCGCCTGATACGACTGATGTTGTGGAGGTGCATATACGCTGTTCGGCAAATGGCACTTAGGTGGTTAGTCATGTTGATGGATTGATCAAATACAACGCCCATGTTGCGCGCACATGAAGACGAGGTCAAAGTGGTGTCAAAAATGCGTATCTCCTTTAGCAGTGACAACTTATGTTTAGTGCCAAACACCATGACATCCATCTTTTGATCATTTAACTTGGTCATTTAAATTGGTCCGAGACCATTCATAAATTTCTTCTAGACAACAGCACAAACGATCCATTGAGTTCAGTTGGCCATCTCCAACAGGACAAAACGAAACAAAAAGTTGCGTGTCGTCGGCATATAGGTGATATTCTAAGCCGAATTTCTTGATGACGTCGCCAAGTGGTGTAATATATGCAGTGAACAGCAATGGCCCAAGTACGGAGCCTTGCGGTACACCAAACGGCACAACAATTGGGGAGGATTTGACACTTCCAATACGAACGACTTGATGCCGACCGGACAAGTAAGATCTGAACCACTCAAGCGCAGCGCCAGTGACACAGAATCTGTGAGTCTGCACAATAGAATGCCGTGGTCAATGGTGTCGAAAGCGGCGGTCAAGTCAAGCATAACCAACACACCAACACAGCCACGGTCTATTACAGACAGAATGTCATTGTGTACTTTAAGCAGAGCCGTTTCAGTTGAGTGATCATGGCGATATGCCGATTGCAATTGGTCGTGCAAGTTGTTCTCTTGCATGTGGACATTCAGCTGTTTTGCTACAACGCGCTCGATTACTTTAGATAGAAATGCCAGATTCGATACAGGTCGATAGTTCTGTAATGATTCTGGATTGAGTCCAGCCTTCTTGATTAATGGCGAGATGCAGACAGTCTTGTATTTATCTGGAACATCGGACGACTGCTGAGATGCCACAACTATGTGCGCCAAAATGGGCAGAAGTTCATCGATCGATTATCTCACTAGCCAGGTAGGAGCTGGGTCTAGGTCCCACGATTTAGGCGGTGCATCCATGATGATATGTTTGATTTCGCCTGGCGTTGGTAGGGAGAAGGAAGACAGCTCCGATGTGCAGCAGATGTTGTTGGTATCCAAATTTTTGTCACAATTTGCTCTGTCAGAGCTGGTAGACAACTTATGACAAATGTTGCTGATCATTTTAGAAAAACAGTCTGAAAATAAACTCGCCATTTCAGTTTCTGACGTATGGGTAGGGAGTACAGTTCCCACTTTGCGATGCAGTAGACAGTTTACAATTCGGAACAGTCGTTGCTGGTTCTTGCCTGTGCTGGACTAGTAGGCAGATTTTGTTTGGGTAAGTAGTGCATTTACTCTCTTGCACTGATCAGCGTACAATTGTCTATGCACTTCTAGTTTGGATTTTCTCCAGGATATTTCTTTCTGCCGTTTCTCTCGTTTCGCAACCCGTAGGTCGGCGGTATACCACGCTGCCTCTTGCCGTAATCGGACGTGCTTTACTTGCATAGGCGCGTGCGAATCAACTAAGCTGACCAGCTCTTCTACGTTCAGCAAGTCAAGATCATCCGAGCGGAACAGTGGAATGACTTGTCGAAAAGACACTGCATCAATGGTGCGTAACTTGCGATATTTGATTTTCATCAAACCAGTGCGACGTTGAACAATGCCTATGTTGAAACTCACCGCAAAGTGGTCAGAAAGGCCTATGTCCGTAACGGTAACATTTCGAACAAGGTGTTCGTCCGTGCTGCGGGTCATGAGTACATCCAACGTGTGTCCTTTCCTGTAGGTTGGCCCGCGAACATGCAACACCATTCCTGTGGCATTCGCATAATTGATCAGTCGCCGTGCATCAACATTTGCAGCGTTGTCAATATGAAAGTTCAAATCTCCCATGATAATTAGAGGTCCAAGTTGTATAGTATGCTGGTCGATGAAACGGTCCCATTCTTCGGGCGGTAAATTACAATAATTCTCATGGATGACATAGGTGTGTTCAGCCGGCAATCGATGTGTTCAAATGATCGAAACGCATCGGTATCCTGTTTGTGTGAAACGATTTTGTATTTATGGATAATAGCGACACCACCCCTTTGCCGGTAGGGCGAGGCGTGTGCTTGATGGAATATCCATTTGGTACAATGTCTGTAATCACACTGGCGTCGCTCGAAGGCTTCCAGGGTCGTCTGAGTTACTATCCAGATGGTACTGAGAAAATCATTATCTTCGACAAGTACCAATATGTGTCTGCCAAGGATCACGAGAGAATACGGCGGGCTGGTGAAGTTACCCTGATCTACGAGCTCTGCCCAAAAGAGATGGTGCTCCTGAAGACCACGAACAACCAGCGGATCCTGGAGAGTATGTTGTCTACCTTCAGTGCAGGAGAGAAAGTGACAATGGAAACTCGTGACGATGGTGCGTTTGGTCATGATAAGGCGGATTTCACCATTATCTCCTATGTAATTGAGGCTGCCAACTCTAGCAAAAGCGTTTGTTGCAAGACAATTATTGGGTGGCAATACTTGCACATATGGCTGACATCTTCGAGAATATCAACGAACTGAATCGAAGAATGCGAGGTCGGGATGAGAACGCTGTTACGTGTACGGTCAAGCTAAATGGGTTCAAATCCAAACTTCGGTGGCTAGAAGCTGACTGGACATGTTTAAACGGACGAATAACACACATCCTAATATGTATTTAACATGAAAATATTACAAACAGCACCAGAGTGTCGTAACGTTGAACTGACTGCAATAATACAGCATCATGGAGGAGTCACGTTTTACTCAGAACGAGGCTGACGTCAGCTGATCAAGTACATTAAATTAACGGAACACAACACATCCTGAACAGAAATTGCTGAATGTGATAGCAGGACATCTATAGTCTGCTGGCTTAGAGTAAGTTTTTGGACGTAATGTTCACTTTTGCAAGAAATTACTAAATTTGGCACATATGATCTTTGATAGGTACTCATCTAATTCTGATATAGGATACACATTTTGGGATTCGTTAACACCCCCTAATTAGAATAAATCCAAAATGGCCGCCGCCGATATATGCTAAAACTTGATATGGTCGTATCTCAGCTAATAATAGGCCGATTCCGATGAGTTTGGTATGCATTGTGACAGTTTTGGTTATGCCAGATCGATCGAAGTGGTTTGCATCATCCCCAGGACAACGAAGTCAATGTCGTTTGCAATGCTCAATATGTGTTTGCCGCCTTGTGACACAGCATTTGCCGCATACAACATAACTCTCGTATCGAACTTTTCGCGGTTGCATGAACTGAGAGGATACCCCATCTACTTGCTGAAGATTCTGGAGGACGTTCTCATCGCAAGTTCGATAGGGGGTACAAATATCGGTCTTATTTCTTCTTTGCACATGACAATTTCCAAAAGACAAAAACGTACAGCGGTAACATAGACATATGGAAATATATACAATACACAATTAAGACATCTACCTATATTCAGTGCGCTAAAAAATAAATTGAATGATGGCGACATCATTTTTCCACTTTATTAAATATTGACTCACGTTGCAATTCATCTGTCACATCTGTACCGCAGAACAGTTTGTTCAGGACAGATTCAAGGGCCAAGTGGTCAGCTGAAATTTGTGTTTTGCGATTGTGTTTTGCGATTGTCGTCAGCGAACAGACTGGGTCACCTTATTCCTACCATAAACCGCATTTGTCGATCTCTATCACATATTTATTACCATTATTGGATGCTAATAATGTTGCTGATATTTCCTGCGTATCGACATAAAATATGATATCAAACGATTTATAAATATTTAACGACGTAGACAAGTGGTGCTTAATTGCTAAACTCGATCTTACTTCAGAACACTTGTCATAACTATGAAATTTTTAAGTGGAGTTTTCGGCAGAACCGCAATTTTCTAGAGTCATCGTGAAGCACTACCTTCACTCTTAGCGTCAGAATACAAATTACACGTTTCAGGAGCACCGCAATCTGCCGATCATATTATTTTATTACAGCTCTACGAATGTGCAGATCAAGAATTTGCGACATGTGCTTTTGGAGAACGTACGGTCATTTGATAGTTTTCAACACTAACAACTAGCGTGAACTATAGCACCACCTATTGGTGTAGTTAGTAGGTCTATGACCAGTTAGGCGTGCAGCTGGCGTCTTGTCAGTCGTTCATGTAATCTGGCATTGCAGTGGAATATAGGCCTACACTACCTATACAGAGGCTGCTGTGTTGAATGAATGAATGAATGAACGTTTATTCAGAACATTGATAACAATATATACAAGACAAGACAACCAAACAAGTTTAACTATAATGCAAGTGAGAATATACAATGTTTGAAGGGGGTAAATACGAAGTCATTGACTTTTGTGTAAATTTACCCCTGACATGTATTTATATATATAATTATATACATGTATGTATACACACATATACACACATATATACATACATATATTCACATACATACATACATGTATTTTGAGAAATCAATATTATATTATTCGAATTTGCTATTCATCTAACCATCTAGCTACAATAATTGAAAACATGCAATGGAATATGTGCATATTCAAAATTTTAAGTATGCCATAAGTACACATCTTTACACATATTGTAATTTCCTCAATGGCATGATTACATTTGTGTTTGATTTTATTTAGGTTTCCACAACCAGATATTTCTCAAATAAAAGGTTCTTGCATTTACGCTTAAATTCAGTAATAGTATTAGTAGTTTTTAAATGATCACATATATAATTCCATAATTGCACTCCCTTTACACAAAGAGACTAGGTCATGATTAGCTCGCATTGAGTATGCTATTTCCCGTCTAGTAAACAAACACTGAATATTTGATGGCAAACAGCTGTAGTAAGTTTTGTACATAAATAACGATGTTTTCAGTTCTATGATATCTGGATATTTTAGAACATGTAATTGTTGGAAAAGTGAGTTTGCATGATCCAACCATCTTGCACCAAATATAATGCGGATTACTCTTTTTGTTTTTGTTTTTTTTGTTTGTTTGTTCACTGAATTGACCAACTTACTCGGCGGGCTACCCAGCGTGCAGCATGATATATAGGCCGCCATTCTTCTACCGGCACATAGTTAAATCGGGTCAACAAACATCACATCCATGTGTAAAAGAGCAAGTTGTGTCATAAAACTGCCACCAGTACAAAACATTCATGGCGAATACATGCATACATTCATGCACTCACCCCTACACACGCACACACACTCACGCGCGCGCGCGCACACACACTTACGATGGGCTAAATGAATTGTAGAATAACATAATAAAATATATTATATGCAACCGATCGCTAGATGTCACATTACTATTTTATTTCAGAATAAGCGCTTCTCGGTTCAACATTGTAAGCCAAGAAGTCACGAATGAAACATGAATTGTTTAGACATGCAGCATGATATTAATTAGACTTATGGTGAATCAATTTATATATGAGAATATTTGAATAAATAGAACATTCTACTAAGCTGGGTGAAATCATTTCCATAGACAAATATTGTGACGGACTCAACTAGGCACATGCATTCCTCTTTTCCAGTGAGATATTTTGTTGCCATTAAAAAGTGTAGATTTGGGGAAAATTATGAATAATGTGTTTTTCTGAATATAATGCACAATACCAGCGACGTGACTGAATAACTCCTGAAAGTCTAACTTGTGAAACTATTTTGTCGACAATTCATTCTTTCTTCGTTACAGTGAAAATAATACTAGAGCCTTGCTACTTGATGGGTAGTGCTTTGGTAGTCATGTCACGACGTCAGACCGTGTTAATGGGCCTATGTCTATTTTATTTTTCTTATAATGTAGTTGAATGAAGCACATCGGTTTATATATATTAATTGTCATGAGTAGGCTTTTGTACATCCGGCGAATTAATCGCAGCTAGGATCATTGGCGTCCTTTCCAGAGATACAGTTTCAGTGTTGCATCCACGATGATGATGCAGCCATTCTGTAGAATATGCAGCATGGCACGTACGAAAACAAACAAACTGAAGGATATCAGTAAAAACTAGGATTAAATATAAACAAAAATAACTCCCTGGTGATGGGACTGAACAACATAAATCCACTGTCTGGTTCATGAAGAAATGAAAACTACAGATACTTATTCTTTTGTGTGCACCCGCGCATGCGTGTGTGCGTGCGTGCGTGCGCAGGCGCCTACGTGTATGTGCGTGTGTGTTGTAATAATCCGTGTTAATAATTCCTGCGTATCGATACAAAATATTATATTTTGTTGATATTGTAAGAACAAATTGCCTTTTCAACAAAACTATGTTGATAGGAATAAATTATCAGATTCTAATCAAATGCTTACCGTTTTCCAACCCAAACAGTCATCGAACCAGTGGAGTAACAAATGTATATACATTATATAACAACATAGGCTGTTTATTTGTTAAACTCGATCCAACTAAAAACACTTTGGACATATTTTACCTTTTTAAAATGGGGGGATTCAGTAGAACAACATTGTTTTATTGTCACTGTGAAATTTGAGTAGCGAAGCTAAGCAAGATAAAAACGTAGCATATTTACGATGCTGTGCGAGACAACTGTGAAAAGGTCACGAATTCAACATTCCTTGACCCGGTGTGAGAAACATAATAAATGTAAGTGGAGTTTCCCTAACACGGTGAACACTTGTCAAATCAACTACGTAAGTAATGTAGCGTCTACACGCTATATTTTCTTTGCAGAACCCGTATACGCAGGTACGACAGCAACAATATATAAGTTCATAGTCATAGCTCCAAAGAGCATTACGTGATTATGGCGCTATATAAATATCGTATTTTATTATTTATTTATTATTATTTATAGTTGCGTTTTACTGCGTAACACATCAAATGAGGTTTGTAAATCAGAATCAGCATCAGAATCCATTTATTATTGGCAACTTTTCAGTTGGATTGTACACACATTCACCATAAAATACACAAAACCACACGAGTATAATATTCTGTTATAAAACACCAGGAATTATGTTAAAATAATTATAGAACATTTCGTATATAATAAACGTAATGCAATTACACTAAAATTACTCTTAAATAAATTCACCGAAACGACCAGTGACCACAACACACTCAATATGAGGCGCTTTATATTAAACATTTTGTATTATAATTGCCTTACTAACTTTATTTGCACTTAAGATAAATTAATTACATTAAAACGAAATAAATTACTTTAAATATTAAAATGTTCTGTTAAGACATACACAATAAAAAGATAAGTTTTTTAACAGTGTCCTAAACACCAATGTATTAACGAGGTTTTGTAGCGATTTATGTTCGCCTTTGGTACAGATAACTCGCTAAATGATCTAAGCTCATATGGAACATTTCGAATGTCTGGTAGTAAAGCATTAAGTTTGTGGTCACCACGCTTTGTTCTAACAAAATACGCCTTACACAATTCATTGCGCCTATCGGGCAAAGTTGACAGGTTTATCATCTGCGAAACATCTTCGTACGTATAAACAGGATATAATGTTTTAAGACACCGTTCGACATGATCGATTCGACACGCTTCTTTAGAAGCTGTTCTATAAGCAATGTTTTCAGAGATGTTCCCTTACACGGTAGCACAGCATAAATATAATACATTACACATGCCAAAAGAACCGTAGTCTGAAATGCTTCACCTTGGAAATATGTGGAATTTGCGATATGTGCTTTTGAAAAAACCTTACGGCCATTTGATAGTTTTGAACAATTTATCCTAGGTAACCTAGAGGACCGCCTACTGGCATAGTCAGTACGGGCAGTCAGGCGTGCATCTGGCCGTGTATCCAATAGGTGTATCCTGTGGCTAACATATCAAGACTTACTGCCTGGGCGGCACAGAGGCAGCTTTGTTGAATGAAATAAATAGTCAACTCGGCGATTTCGTAGCATTTAATATGTCATACAGGGCCCCTTTTTAGTGGCACTGTTAAAGTTGCATTCTCAGTTCGTCCATCTTTTTGTAAACAATTTCCTGTGAATCAACATACCCCATATACTATATATCATTTTCATCAATTACATAAACAATTATATACATTTCCACATAATATGCAATTTTAATATGCAATATTCTTCCGTTGGCCGGATCTGGCGACCGGTCATTTTGCAAAAGCACAATCTTTTGAATAACATACGTTACGACAAAGTGACCTATGGTAACACATATGAGCAGTTTAAGTAAATATTCTTCAGGCTTTAAATACACTTTCATAAACAATTAAAAACTGTACTTTATGTATTAAAATGCAGCGTAATGGGGGCAACAGCACACACATCACCCAACTGCCACCATTACAAATATTTGTGGAGCAATGCGATCTAGAAAACTTTACGAAGTCGCCTACGCAGGACAAAATGTAGCCGCTCTTTCACTAACAAAACACGTCGTGTACCGCAGTTTATCAGTTAATGCGCTCTCGTTATCCGGGATTGGTATCTACAGCAGGGACAAAGAAAACGGCAATCTACATGGAGTAATTATTACTCCATGTTGATTGACGTATACAAAATATGTTCTTCGTATACAATCTATCTTACACTACGGACTGGACTAAACCAGCTCGAACTGAAAACACGTTCGCCTAGAAACACGTTGGGGAGTGATACGCCTGGTGTTGGTTAACGTTACCAAAATTACAAGATGGTGTTGCCTCAGTTGTTTCGATCAATGCATAAACTGCATAGCTGTAATACCAACGACTGTTGAGCTGTAATTTAGATACATTTGATAGTTTGATAGCTACTTCAAAAGATAAACGAAACAACTGAAGCATACATTGACACAGCCACGTGAAATGTTTACTCGTCATATCTAGATGTGTTGGGCGATTCATGTGGAGTGTCAGAAGAACACAATTCAAATGTAACCTAACTTACTTGACTTACTTGACTTAAATGCCTTCGCCAGTTTGACCACTCGCTATCCTCCTGGATGTCACACCCCTCTATGTCGTTCTATGTAGAGCACACCGCTCTCCTGTTATAAGCGGAAGTCCAGTGTTCTGTCTAACTTGGTCACTCCACCTCTTCCGCGGCGTTCCTCGTTTTCTCTATCCTTTAAAGTCTTCCTTGAAAGCTATCTTAATGAGGTTTTCGTTTGGCATACGGCAGACATGTCCAAATCACCCAGCTTCTACATCTGATGACATCTGAGATGGATTTAGCGGTGGATGTTTCACCTCTGATCTGGCTATTTCGTAATCTGTCTGTCATGGGAACACCTATGATAGCCCGCAGGCAACGCATATCAAAAACGTCAAGAGACTGCGTTTCATGCAATCGTAGTGTCCAGGTTTCTGCACCTTAGATTGCTATAGGCAGTATAAGGGCTCCATATCTTCTTCTTCTTCCAAATACTGGACTGGGCCCTTTTCGAGCGTTAAGTGTCCAGTGAAGCTTATGCGCTTTGGGCGGCGGCGTGTGCGCTCTTAAAAATAGTTGAAATGTTAAAGTGTTGAAAAGGTGTTGTATAGAAAACTGGAAAGTTTTAAAACTATGTACGATGTCCTTGGATGTCTCAGCAAGAAGCTATCTGGTGGCAGATGTTGAGGTCACCAAGGCCAGCCTTGAAAGCCTCTGGGCAGGTGGTGGCTGATAGGCTTGTGGGGAGCCTATTCCACTCTCTGAGAGTTGCAGGGAAAAGGAGTTGTAAAGGGCTGGGTGGTCTGCCCTCGCTTGACGAAAACGCTGGTCTCTTCGAGTTCTGTGGTCACTCTTTTGGAGGTATCGGTCTATGCTGATTTTGTGAAGGAGTCTACGGCGGTTGTTCTTCCTCATCCCTTCAAGACTTTCCCAGTGCAGCACCTTCAGCAAGTTTTCGACACACCCTGGTGTTCTGTCTTTGTATTTGTCACAAGAGAATCTGGCTGCTCGTCGCTGCACTGCCTCTAGTTGATTTATGTCTTTCTGGAGATGGGGGTTCCAAGCAGCAGAGGGGTGTTCCATAACGGGCCTTACCATGGTGGTGTCTTGACCATGTCAGGTTGTTGGTGATTGTGACGCTCAGGTATCTACTTCCTTCGGATGTTTTAGCACTTTGTTATGGATGGTGTATGATGTTTCTCGGGCCGTTTTTTTTTCGGTATGATTCTGATGGTTGTGCACTTTTTTGGATTAAATTCCATCTGGCAATCCTTCTCCCACTGCTCCAGTGATGACAGATCCGAATGGGAGCCTGCTGATCTCTGTCGGTGATGATGCTTTTAAAGAGGAGGCAGTCATCTGCAAACAGCTTCGTATTCGAGGAGCGTACAACATCTGGCAGATCACTAATGTACGACAGGAAGAGGAGAGGTCCTAGGGCGGTGCCTTGGGGTACTCCCGACCTGACGTCAGCATCGGTGGAATGTATCGCTTCTAGCAGGACCTCCTGCGTTCTGCCGGCCAAGAACGATTTAATTCACTGGAAGGTGTTTTACCGAATGCCATAGTAGTTGAGCTTGTGAAGAAGGCGACCGTGAGGCACCCTGCTGAAGTCAAGTAAAAGGACGTCTACTTGTTCACCCGCGGCAAGCTAGCTGGCAATCTCGTGAACGGTGCCTACAAGCTGGGACTCGCAGGAGCGCCTGCGTCGAAATCCGTGTTGACTGTTGCAGATGTCTCATGATGCTACTATGAACAATGTGCTCCAGCACCTTGCAAGTAATGAGTGACACTGGGCGGTAGGTGCTTGCTTGGTGTTTCTCCTCTTTCTTGTATATGGGTACAATCCATGCCTTCCTCCAGTCATTGGGAACTTCACCTGTGTCAAGCGAAAGCTGGAACAGTCTTGGTCAGACAGGTGTTATCTCGTCGGCGGCGGTCTTGATTATAAAGGCTGGGATGAAGTCTGGACCTATTGCTTTATCGGTCTTCAGGTTCTTCAGTAGTTTGTTCACTCCTCTGGGTTCGATAATAATATTCTGTATCGACTCGAAGGGGTTGAATCCTTTGTCCGGCCTGCTGCTCAAGTCTTCATTGATAAAAACACACATGAAGTGTCCCCGCTTTGCTGGAACTGTCGCTTCTCAGAACACCATCCTTATTCTTAAGCGGGGGAACTCCTGAGGCATATTGTCCTCTGCTCTTGATAAAGCTCCAAACCCTCATAGGATTGGAGTTGCATGCTTTGTTGACAGTGGTTTCCATGTAGGTCCTGTTTGCTGAACGAATCATGTACGTTACTTCCTGTTGCAGGCGCTTGAAGCGGTCGATGTCTCTCTTTTTCTAGGTCTGCCTCGCCTTAGTGTGAGCTGTCTGCTTCCTCCTGATTGATCTTCTGATGTCAGTAGTAATCCATTGATGACTGTATTTAGCGGCTGACAGTTTAGACGGGACTCTCTTCACGATTGGTTTGCAGTACTCCTTTACTGTCGTTCCATATAGTCTGGTTTTCATTCTTATTGAGATGCCTCTGTTTGAAAATACGTTGTTTCTGAGTCTATACCAAAAGCTACTGATGATAAGGTAATTCTCCCGATAACGTCCCTCTCTGTAGAAGGTACTATGCTGCTTAGGAAGCAGAACTCTATCACTGTGTCGAGTTCGTCATTTTCCCGGATAATATGCTTGTCTGATGAGGTGATTACTTCGCATTTGGAGAGGTTGACTGTCATACTTGACTTAAATGCGTAGGCCACTAGGAATCTTTTTCAATTACTACAATAAAGAAGACTTTTTCATCAATGTTTAAATAATGGTACTATTATAACACATAAATCAGACTTAGCAAACAGATTTAGTAACTATTTTACAAAAATATGTCAAATTGCAGAAAACATTCAATATGCAGGAAACAAAGACTATGACTACTACTTAAAAATAAAAGTTAGATATGTTCTCAAGCCAATGAATGTTAATGAAGAAATTGTAAGGAAAACAATAAATGATCTCCCAACCATAAACAGTAGTGGATGTAACGGTATTTCACCACAATTGATAAACATAATTGAACCGGCAATAATTACATATTTAACCTTAATAATTAACCGATGTATCAATACAAGCATATTTCCTGATTAACTTGAAATTGCAAATGTAATTCCAATCTTTAAAAATAATGACCCAACACTATTTAAAAAATTATACGCTCATCTCTCTTCTTCCCGTTATTTCTAAAGTCGTAGACAAAATGATCCATAATCAGTTGTCTAATTATTTTATTGACTCTAAGGTATTTTTAAATAATCAGTATGGTTTCAGACCTAACCATTCAACTTAATATGTATCGCTCGAACTAGTGGATAGGATAATTACTCAAATGGATAAAATGACTTACCAGTTAGTATTTTCTTGATCTTTCCTCCATTTGATACTATTGATCATTCAATATTACTAAACATGTTAAGATACTATGGCATTGGAGGCAATACTCTTCTTTTATTCAAATGCTATTTAAGCAATCGCAAACAGTATACCGAATTTCATAATACTACATCTGAAACTTTACTTATAAAACGTTCGAGTACCACACGGGTTGATCCTTGGACCAATCTTATTTACTATATGTATAAATGACTTCCCACAAGTCAGCCAAATGTGTAAATTAATAATATATGCTGAAGATACTACTTTATTAAGCACCATTAAAATGTTCAGTGATACACTACAAAACAAAAGTACAGAATCTGCAATAAATTAGAACTTCTCAAAATACTTGGGTGGCTTAACATTAACAAGTTGTCACTAAATAACACTAAATCTAAATATATGACCTTCCAAATGCCAAACAAACACACACCAAGATTATTACTCAAAACAGATAACATAAATATTCAGAGAGTGGAAAAATTTAACTTCTTAGGTTTAACTCTAGACACTAACTTAAATTTGAATAAACACACCGAATAAGTATCAAATAAGTGTTCTTAAACTTTAGGAATACTAAATAGAGTAAAACATGTGCTACCTTTATAAAAACAATTATATTGTATAATGCATTGTTGTTATATCATATAAATTATTGTATCACGACATGGGGATATCAAAGAAATAAATTAATGAAAATCCAGTAGAAAGCAGTGAAAATTATAACATTAAGTGACCCGTCCCACAGCAATTGTTTTCTTGCTATTTGGTTTTGTTTTCTGTCCTTTTGGTACTATACACATGTTGTTTATTTTATATAAGTTTGCACTGTATGTTTTACATTTCAATATTTGTGTGTATATTTGAATAATGTGTAGTCTTATTGTTATCAGAACTTGCTGTTATTATGCTAATACAAGTATTCTTGTCTTATCTTTCTTATCTTATCGTACCCCATTTATTACAGGTTGTTTGAAGCTCTTCAGTTGCAAGTTATAGTTTATCGAATATAGTAGATATTAGTGTTGTGTCGTCAGCATACCTGATGTCAAGACTGATGTATGTAACTAGTTTGAACTCCTTAGGTAGGCTCTTCAGGTCAGCCATGGCAAACTTCAGGAAAACATTGAACAGGATAGGTGATGGCAGACAGCTCTGCCTCACTCTAATTTCAACTTTGAACCAATCTGTCAACTGACTATTAATGGTAACAGCATATTCGACATTTTCGTGCATGACCTCAATCAGTGATGTAATTTTGGGGTCCACCCCAACTGATCTCAGCATCTTCCATAATGCATCCCTCCAAATGGTGTCAAATACGGCATTCGAATCAACAAAATTGAAATGTAATGGGAGTTGGTGTTCATTTGCCTTTTCTATGATCTGGCGCACTATGAAGATAGCATCTATCGCGTGTGCGCACGCGCGCACGCACGCACGCACGCACGCGCACACGCACACACACACGCACGCACACACGCGCACACGCGCACACGCACACACGCGCACACGCGCACACGCGCACACGCGCACACGCGCACACGCGCACACGCGCACACACGCACGGGAATGAACATGTGAAACAATCATAAGTTCGACTAGTAATACAAATATACAGTTTCAAGTTACAAAGCCATCTCTTTCGTGAGAGGGTGTTATCTTTTGGGATCAGTGAACAGTCCTCCCGAGTTACACTGGCAACCGTATAATGGTCATGTAGCAGTGTTTATTGCGCATAAATCTGTATGCCAGAAGCCACGTTTCAAAAGAACTTTTCGGTGCTTGATTTAGCCTTCTAGCATAATGACTTGCACATGAACGAGGAAGTTCAATTACCGTAATTCTTCTAATATACGTATCCGACTTGACCAAGATGAGGAATACTATTCACAACATGTCAACACACACACACACACACACACACACACACACACACACACACACACACACACACACACACACACACACACACAAACACACACACACACACACACATACACACACGCGTACACTCACTCAGTCACTCAGTCACTCAGTCACTCACTCACTCACTCACTCACCCACCCACCTACGCATTCACTCACTCACGCACGCACACATGCACACACGCACGCACACATACACACATGCATACCAGCAGTTAATTGAAGGTGTATTTATAATATCTCAAAAGGAGCTTGATGACGAGTCATTAGATTGAGTATAGACACAATTTATGAAAAAGTATGTTTCTAAAAGTACTTTTCGAGATATGATTTATTGCCCGGCTGTATTGCGTGCGTATGTAATAATTCGTGAACTCATTCTCTACGTTCATGTTGTATGTGCCTCTATAGGCTAGACATTGTGAGATTGATGGCACAGCTGTTCAGTGGTTTAGTTCGTATATTTCAGACCGATACCAAAGCATTAACATATTTGGCTCCTTATCTTGTTCGAAATATCTCCCATTTGGAGTTCTTGGTCCTGTTCTGTTTAGCTGTAAGTGTTTCCTCTGTTCTTGACCAATTTGTGTTAAGATGTTTCTGGAAGTAGATTTCACAACATTGTAAGACCTCAGCTGGAGCAGTTTTCAGGTTTCATGTATATTTCTCTCTTCTCGTTATTTGACGTGTTCTTCAAATATTCTATGCGGGTTTTTCTGCTTTCTTCACACTCAGTAGCTATATCTGATGGAAGATTGGCTATAAAATTTAAAGGAAATATAACAGAACGTCAAATACGTTCGCACGCATACACGCACACTCACACGGGTATGGACATATGAAGCGATCATAAGTTAGACTAGTAATACAAGTATACAGTTTCAAGTTACAAAGCCATCTCTTTAGTAATAATGTGTTATCTTTTGGGATCAATGAGCAGTCCGTCCGAGTTGCACTGGCGGTCGTATAACGGTCATGTAGTGTTATGTGATGCACATAAACATGTTTGCCAGAAGCCACGATTCAAAAGAACTATTCAGTGCATGATTTAGCCTTGTAGCATAAAGACTCGGACCTGAACGAGGAAGTTCAATTACCGTAAGTCTTCTAGTATACGTATCCGACTTGACCAAGATGAGGAATGCCATTCTCAACATTTCAACACACACATGCACGCACGCGTACACTCACTCGGTCACTCAGTCACTCACGCAGTCATCCACGCATTCACTCACTCACTCACGCACGCAAGCACGCACACGTGCACACATGCACGCACACTTACACACATGTATATCAGCGGTTAAATGAAGGTGCATTTATAATATTTCTAAAGGAGCTTAAGGACGCGTCATTAGATTGAGTATAAACACTATTTCTGAAAAATGTATGTTTTTGAAAGTACTTTTTAAGATATGATTTATTGCCCGGCTGTATTGCGTGCGTATGTAATAATTCGTGAACTCGTCCTCTACGTATATTTTGTATAAGCCTCTACACACACGGGTATGGACATGTGAAGCAATCAAAAGTTCGACTAGTAATACAAGTATACAGTTTCAAGTTACAAAGCCATCTCTTTAGTGTGTTATTTTTTTGAATCAGTTAGCAGTCCGCCCATGTTACACTGGCAGCCGTATAACGGTCATGTGGTAGTGTTTATTGCGCATAAACCTGTATGCCAGAAGCCACGATTCAAAAGACCTTTTCGGTACTTGATTTAGCCTTCTAGCAAAATGACTTGGACCTGAACGAGGAAGTTCAATTACCGTCATTCTTCTAATGTACGTATCCGACTTGACCAAGATGATGAATACTATTCACAACATTTCAACACACACACACACACACACACACACACACACACACACACACACACACACGTACACTCACTCGGTCACTCAGTCACTCAGTCACCCAGTCACCCAGTCACTCAGTCACTCAGTCACTCAGTCAGTCACTCACTCACCCACCGACTCACTCCCTCACTCACTCACCCACCCACCCACCCACGCATTCACTCACTCACGCACGCACACACGCACGCACACATACACACATGCATACCAGCAGTTAATTGAAGGTGCAATTATCTCAAAACGAGCTTAAGGACGCGTCATTAGATTGAGTATAGACACAATTTATGAAAAAGTATGTTTCTAAAAGTACTTCGAGATATGATTTATTGCCCGGCTGTATTGCGTGCATGTGTAATAATTCGTGAACTCATTCTCTAAGTATATTGTATATGTGCCTCTATAGGCTAGACATTGTGGGAGTTCCGGCACAGCTCTTCATTGGTTTAGTTCGTATATTTCAGACCGATACAAAAGCA
This sequence comes from Paraescarpia echinospica, assembly GCA_020002185.1. Lineage (NCBI taxonomy): Eukaryota > Metazoa > Annelida > Polychaeta > Sabellida > Siboglinidae > Paraescarpia > Paraescarpia echinospica. The sequence goes on from JAHLWY010000262.1 coordinate 64,519, forward strand.
TTAACATATTAGGCTCATTATCTCGTTAGGAATATCTCCCATTTGGAGTTCTTGGTCCTGTTCTGTTTAACTGTAACTGCTTCCTCTGTTCTTGACCAATTAGTATTAAGGTGTTTCTGGAAGTAGATTTCACAACATTGTAATACTGGAGCCGTTTTCAGGTTTCCGTTACATTCCTTTGCAGCCGTGAGATGTTTGCGAGACTTGTTAGTAATTTCTCGCTCGTTTCTTGAATTCCTATTCCATATGTTCTATATTTTCCTCAAGCTCGTTTCTCTTGTGAATTCGTACTGCCTTCTTCACTAGTATGTTCTTGACTCTGTATATTTCTCTCTTCTCGTTATTTGACGTGTTCTTGAAATATTCGATGCGGGCTTTTCTGCTTTCTTCACACTCAATAGCTATAACTGGTGAAAGATTGGGTATCAAATATAAAGGTAATATAAAAGAACGTAAAATACGTACGAACGGGCGAGCACACGCACGCACACACGCACACTCACACACACGGGTATGGACATGTGAAGCAATCATAAGTTCGACTAGTAATACAAGTATACAGTTTCAAATTACAAAGCCATCTCTTTAGTAATAGTGTGTTATCTTTTGGGATCAGTGAGCAGTCCGCCCGAGTTGCATTGGCGGCCGTATAACGGTCATGTAGTTTGTTGATCATAAACATGCACGCCAGAAGCCACGATTCAAAAGAACTGTTCAGTGCTTGATTTAGCCTTGTGAAGTCTCGGACTTGAACGAGGAAGTTCAATTACCGTAATTCTTGTAATATACGTATCCGACTTGACTAAGATGAGGAATGCCATTCTCAACATTTCAACACACACACGCACGCACGCGTACACTCACTCGGTCACTCAGTCACTCACCCTCCCACCCACGCATTCACTCACTCACTCACGCACGCACGCACGCACGTACTCACACATGCACACACGAACGCACACATACACACATGTATATCAGCAGTTAAATTTAGGTGCATTTATACTATCTCAAAAGGAGCTTAAGGACGCGTCATTAGATTGAGTATAGATACTATTTCTTAAAAAAGTAAGTTTTAAAAGTATTTTTCGAGATATGATTTATTGCCCGGCTGTATTGCGTGCGTATGTAATAATTCGTGAACTCGTCCTCTACGTACATGTTGTATGTGGCTCTATAAGTAGACATTGTGGGATTTCTGGCACAGCTCTTCGGTGGTTTAGTTCGTATATTTCAAACCGATACCAAAGTATTAACATATTTAGCTCATTATCTTGTTAAGAATATATCCCACTTGGAATTCTTGGTCCTGTTCTGTTTAGCTTATACACTACATCCCCTAGTCGAGCCATTACCAATAACATAAATCATCACTTGTATGTTCACGACACACATGTTTAAATATCACTATCACCAATAGAAACATAGGTATCTCTATCAACTTTAAATGGCTGTTTCACTAATATATTTTTGTTGACAGAAACAAGTAAATTGAAGCTAAACCCAGATGAAAATGATCCAATTAAATTATTGGCACAAAACAACAACAAAGAAATAATGTTGTCGACCACTTTCTGGTTAAATCACCATCAACTACCGTTCGTAATATAGATGTTGTCTTTGACCGTGATGTCAGCTTTTAAAACGTTCCGTAGGCATTTTAGTCGAATATGCCAACAAACCTTTTTAGAGTAATTTGGGTGTGCTGAATCCAAAAATCCATGTTGGCACTCTATGGAAGGGGTCCATGAATTAATACATTTTGAAAACACAAAATAACGTTCCAATAACGTTGACGGAGATGTAGAAGCTGTGGAAAGCAACGAACAAAGATATGAAACTACGAATTATCCGAGTCTGCACATTTCCAACGGCTACGTATGGATGCGAAACGTGGACTCTTAATAAGAACATTACTAAACGTATAAATGCATTTGAAAACAAGTGTTATAGAAAGATATCACGAGTTTCGTGGACTGAACGTAGAACTAACGAATCCATCGCAGATGAGCTTGGTTTTATACCCGGGACTTTATTGAACTTTGTAAAGAAACAGAAACTAAGTTATTTCGGCCATGAGAAACGGCATCAGTCTCTAGAGAGACTAATAATGGAAGGAAAAGTAGAACGCAGCAGAAGCAGAGGAAGACCTAGGAGACAATGGGGGAAGGACATAGAGGAATGGATGGGAGCCGACGTCTGGCGAGTGGGGAGACTGGCAAACGAAAGAGCTGTCTATAGACAATCCATCAAGGCTGCAACGTCCGGAAATGGATAAGCAAACCAAGTACAAGTAATGTAAATATAATAATTCTTTCCTTTAAGGAGCGATACAACTAAATATATCAATAACATTTTATATATTTATTATGGTCAATCACGAAAATAAGATTACAGTTATAATTCACACTTCATAAGTGTGAATAAATATAAAGTAGCATATGGAGACCTGTACTAAAACTGAAAGACCGCTGGCATAAAGGCCCCCACTGTAGATATATACAACAATAATCACTGGTCACATTTGGAAGTAGTTATACAGATTACGAGAAATGGATATTTGGTGGATTTGCATACACCTTTGTTGGTGCAGTTCATCAAATGGGAGCATCACTCGACAGGACCGATGCTACATTTGATATGTACCAAGCGTTATATATCAATGCAGGCACCATACTGAACCGCAAGAAGATACCTAGACCAATATGTAGGGTTATTAAAAACCGATACATTCCCCTACCAACTAAATGGATCAAGTATATCTCTCTTGTGGACAACAACGCAGACTTGGTCGACTTTCTTTTGGAGGAACTTACTGGGTTTTCAACAAAGAACACATTGGTTGTGTTTGAAGATTTTAGGGAAACAACACATATCAAGGAATCGGACACATAAATATACACCACTATTTTGCAAGCCATCCACGAGGAAGCAGACACACGTGTTGTTTTGTATTGTATACATACAACTGCAGACTCGGTGATGGTGGTAGTTCAGGACAATGATATTCTTGGTTTTCTAGTTGCCCAGTTTGCCAAGATGCATTGCATCAGGCTGTGGAGACATTTATGTACAGGATGGACAGTTTCCCCAACATAACCACATGAGATAAGGCAAGAACTGTACTTTTCTGCAATGGAACATCACAAGAGGCGTTTCCATCCACGACAGACACAGCAAGACTGCACATCAAGAGGTCCCACTAACAGGCAAAATGTGGATCAAGCCCAATGCGTCTATCAAGAATTTCCAGAGTTAACCTCCTAGGGTGGAAGCTAAAATCTGAAAACCCGTGACCGCACCTGGTAACTTTCCAGATGCCTGTAATGCGACAGTGTCGTGCAGTTTTACCAACAAGCGTGTCGGTGACAAATGTAGCCGTTGAAAGTCAAGACTGTCATGTGCCGATCTGTGCAAGGGCACAAGTTGTCGAAACAGTCATTCGTTTATCACACAAGTTTGTACAAACAATAAGGCAGATGTGATTTGCTGTACTCTTTCCGAATGTGCACGCATTGCAGTATTGTTTAATTAGGAGTTAAGTATGATTATGTACACGTTGCTATATTTGTCGTTAAGGAAATGTTATGCTGCTAGACAAACAAACCATGGCGTTAAAACACCACTAGAAACCCTGTGACCATCTTACTGATAATTTTAACTTCAAATTCAATCAGCTGTTAACAGTTCCTATCATATCGTATATTATACAATGTTAAACTAGTTTGTTGTATACAAATATAAATACATGTTACGTGTACTTATATTGATATTTTATTAATTTATTATTCTGTATAACTATTTTCTTGTAGTACATAGTTGTGATTAGAGTTGTGTAAAACTGTATTGGTGGTATGAATGTTAGTGATATTTCAGTTCTAGTGCAGATCTCCAAATATCACTTTACATTTATTCACACTTGTTCTTAATCTTAATAAATATTAAAATATATATTTAATGTAAATATCGGTCATAATAAATTATTAAAATATTATCTATATTTATCTATCTCACTTCAGTAGGGGAAATGTTTTATTATAGATAGATTAGGCGAGATTAATATTACGGTAGTCAGAATAGCGTTTATCTATTTTTGTTTTCGGATGTAAAACTAACGTAGTTTTGCCTTTTTGTAACTAAGGGGGTCGTGCATCTTTCCCATATATTACCAACATTAGTTAATTTTATAACGTGATCAACTTTACGCTAATTAGAAGGGTGTTAGTTTATATTCGGGGGTTAATCTGACGTAATTTGTGTTTTCTCAAAATTAGGGTCATGGACGCTTCCCACAGATTGCCAACATGGATTTTTGGAGTCGACACACCCAAATTACCATAAAAGCGTTTGTTGGCATATTCTACTAAGAAATGCCTGCAGGGTTCACTTTTTTGGGAAATTCGCTACTGACTACTGTATATTTCTTATGTATGCAGATCTTGTTTCTACCATAACGTGTACGAGATTTTTGTCAAATTCGGCATCATTTACCTTTATCTACTGCTAAAATAATATCAGTAGCTCTAATTAGCAGTCGCATTGACTTCTGCAATTCACTACTAAACAATATTGGTAAAAAGGACTTAGCTAAACTCGAACGTGTACATACTTGTTTAGCACGCGTGGTACTTAAGGCCCGTCGTTTACTCGTCATCACTACCACTACTTAAACAGTTGCACAGGCCACCGGTTCCATATCGAATCAAATTTAAGTTAGGCACTATTATAAAGCCTGTCTTTTCTACACAACGACCATCCTATTTGGGTAGTTTCCTGCATTTTTCAGATACCCGAAGTTCAGAAGTGGCAAACGGGCTTTCTCTGTAGCTGCACCCAAAATCTGGAACTCGTAGAACTGAATGTACGTTTGGTTTTTCAGAGTGAGGCAAACTGATATGAGAAGGCTGCCCTCTGGATTATTATTCAGAAAGGTTTTAATAAAAAAACATAAGGCATCGAAAAATAGCATTAGCCTGATTAGGTTTCCACTTCGACCCATGTGCTCCCCGACAATAGCGTGCTTTGTGTTGCTTTAACAAAAGCACCTATCGTTGTTCGTAACGCATAGTTAATGATCTAACAATAATTATTGGAGTGACACAATTTTAGTTAATCAAAACCAGGGCACTTTGTACTTACGTACTTTTTGTATTTAAGTACTTTTGTACTTAAGTATATTTTTGAGTACTTGTACTTAAGTAAAAAAATAAAATAACGAAAGTACTTGTACTTGTTCTTAAGTGCATTCCAAAAGTACCTCAATTTCAAGTAGTTTTAAGTACTTTTTAAGTACTTTGAATTGTGATCATGTAATATTAAATCAATGATTCGGTCACCTCCCAATCCCCAGTGGTCTATATGGATGACTGGACGTCTGTGCAAAACCAATGACAAGACAAGACAATAGGGGCATTGAAACACTGATGCTGAAGGTCTTACATCAGTACTTTTCTATAGGGGTGCAACTGGTAATTTAGCTAAAGGTAATCAACCATGATTAACACCAGTGCATGTGCACCTGTGAGTTTATGAGAGTGTACATAGCAGGAGACACTGGGACAGTGTGACTGCGGCATGGCTGAAGGGATTCAATGGTGCTTTGAAGCCAGTTCTCCAGCCCACTGTCCTTTTCACACAATCCAGGCCCACAGGCGTGTCATACAGTCATTGTTGATTACTAAACGGATCAGGTTCCAACAATAACCTGCAAATCTAACACGATCGTGGATGCACTATTTCATTTAAAAAAACTCAGTATTTCATAACTTATTCCATTAAAAAAAATCCTTTCACAAAGTACCTCCCGCACAAACAATAATATCCACATATAATTGTATAACCCCGTCCAACTCCCTATTCTATTATACAAATGGGTCCACCAAAAGTACTTGTATTTGTACTTAAATATTTCGTCTGTACTTACGTATTTTCCTAAACCCATGATGTATTGTACTTAAGTACTTTGTCAATGAAAAGTACTTGTTCTTGTACTTAAGTACATTTGAAAGTACTTCGGCACAGCCTTGATCAAAATTGGCACTCTAAGTAAACATCAACAGTTTGTCTAATCTACAACTACGTGTGCAAACATGCTGTTTTCCTCAAAGTTGTGTCATTATTTTGACTGTTTACTGTGATAATAATTTTATATTTTAGTGTATCATACAAGTGAAGATGAAAAGAAAAAGAGAAGCAGCATGGCTTCTGTTGCTCGTGGGAATCTTCAACCTGGCAGGAAGTGCACTAGGTAAGAGTTAGCGTTTAGTGTAGCTCTTTTTTGTCTCTTCCCATCAACTCTCTAGATCCATGAGCTTGCTTAAATCACTATCTTCATATTCAGCTATTTTATAATTATTTGTTTTATTAAACATCTTAAAGCCAATGCCAATGCATTCATAATGTCTTAGTTTTTTTTATAACAAATACAATGCATACGATTCGACCCGTGTGACAGACACATGCCGGTTGCTGGGAAATTAGGGTAAAACCACCGTAACAACGATAGATGTCAGAAACCACAATACATAATAAACTAAATAAACAATGCTAGGATCGTTTATTTATTACAAATGTAAGCAGCAATATATAACACAAAATTGCAATATTTGTTGTACGCCGATTTGCTCGACACTTGTACAACACGTCAGAGGCTCGACCCACGAGCCAGTGAGGCGCACCAGAAGCATTCTACATTATTGCTACCGCCGCTAAGCAGACGTCACTTATCACCGACTACTACACAATCGAGTGTGGACTCCACCTACCCAAACCATCACGCCTGAAACACAAAGTGGAGTATCGGAGGCGTACCGCTATTAACAACAGCCGGTTCGCAGCTGACCTGGCCGCCTCAGAAATATACATGCGCCTGAGTTGGCCCCGGCAACCTTTCTCGAACGTTATGACGCTGCATACGCATTGTCGTTGATGTCCATGCCCCTCTTACCTCGCGAACTCTCACGGTGATGCCGATGACTCCTGAAAGGAAACGCGCTCAACGCCATGCTTAAAGCCACTGCCGATGATCTGGTATCACAGTCCATCATAAAATCTTCACGGATCTGCGCAACACTTTCCGGAAGGCACTCAGGAAGCGGTTGCAGTACTACCAGTCTGAGGTCATGGAAGCTGGTGGCAACATGCAACTGGTCTATAAGATATAACACCTTGCTTGGCCGAGACGGTAACCGGCCCCTACCTGAAAGATCGAATGCAACTGACTTTGCACTTGCAATTAGTTTCCAGAGATGCTGATGATGCGCTCCTTTGTGGTCTGCCCCGACAGCCAGTTGCTGAACTATTGACTGGTGTGTTTTGAGACTGCGTCACCGACAGACGTGAAGAAGATAGGCTTAGTATCAGCAACCACTTCATGTGAACTTGATCCACTGCTAGCGTCGCACCTGAAGCTGCACGTTGATGCTCTCTCCCCGGTCCTAACAGGCGACGAAGCACGCCGTTGTGATACAAGTATTGAAGAAATGTGATAATGACGTCAATGTACTCTCCAACTGTCGCCTCAGCTTCAATATATCATTCGTAGCGAAATCAGCAGAGCGTTTCATTGCACGACAACTGGACCTATCTGCTGCATTTGACAACCTTGACCACACTGTACTGCAGCGACTCCTACACCGCTATGGCACATGTGGCGAAGCACGTGCTTGGCAGACGTCCTAACTGCAGGGCCCAACGTCTGTGTAAGCGTCAAGAAAGACGTCTCGGAGAGAAGTGTAATGAAAACCGGTGTTCCACAAGGGTCGGTCCTTAGAACCGATTCTCTTTAATGTCAACATTGCGCCACTAGCGAAGCTTCTCCAACAACACGGTATACAACACCATCTTGCACGTACGGAAGCCAGTATCCGAGATGTGAACGTTTGGCTATGCGACAATGGGACCAACTCGCAGGCCATTGTCGTAAGACCCTCTAGCATCTCCACATTAGTAACAATAAAACATGTCGACATCAGTTGGATAGTACAGAAGTATAGACAGTTAGTGAGGAAGCTAAAGAAGACAAGAGTTGAACAGATAATTCTGTCAGGAATTTTGCCAGTAATGGGAGGAAGGGGGGGGGCAACGTATAGAAACTGCAAGAGGATGGCGATCAACGCACTAGTTGAGCAGATGTGTGAAGAAGAGGGGGTGGGATTCACATATTTATGGGGATACTTTGTTGGGAGGGAAGATATGTACATGAGAGATGGCCTCCATCTTAGCGGAAAGGGGGCAGCAGTTTTCTCAGAGAACCTGCAGCGATACGTTGACAGTGGGACAGGTTGCATCTATTTAAACTAGATTCACAGGGGGGACTCACAGAAAAGCCTGAAACTGGAGGCATATATAAAGACAGCACACATAAATCAGCAAAGAACAGTCTGGAAAACTCTTCTGAAGCTGGATATAAATGTGTTTGTTTAAACGCAAGGAGTATAGTAAACAAAAGAAATGAACTAAACATTATGGTAGAAGATATTGACCCTCTCATAATAGGTATAACGGAATCTTGGATCACCACCGATATATCAGATGCCGAATTGGGACTGACAGGATATGTAATGTTTAGGAAAGGTGGAATAAGAAGAAAGGCAGGTGGAGTTATTTTATATGTTAAAGAATATATCCAGGCTTATGAAATAAAATTAGAAAAAGAAGCAGACTGCGAAGAAGCTGTTTGGTGTAACATAGTTACAGGAAACTCAACGTTAACAGTTGGGTTAGTTTATCGAAGTCCAAACATAAGCATAGCAGAGAATGAAAAAATACAAAACGCTATAAGGGAAGTAAGCAAACGGGACTGTATTATTATGGGGGATTTTAACCACGGGCATATATAATGGAAATCTCTACAGAGTATGGAGAGTGAAGACCACAAGTTTTTAGTTTTAGTTCAAGATATTTTCCTTTCTCAACATGTGCTAGAACCAACCAGGGGTGAGAATGTGTTAGACATAGTTTTGTTCTCACAGAATGAATTAGTTGACAATGTCAAAATATGTGAGCCACTGGGAAGTAGTGATCACAACCAGATATATTTTACCATCAGAGTAAAATCAGAAAGGAATAGTAAAAGGCAGTATAGGAGAAATTTCCACAAAGGAAGGTATAAGGACATGAGGAAATATTTAGCAAAGATAGAATGGAATAACACACTGAAAAATAAGACGGCAACAGAATGCTGGAATATATTAAAGAGTGAAATTAAGTGCACAGTCGATAAATTTGTACCCTTCAAAAAACAAGGAATCGGTCCAAAAAGAAACACTTATCGAAAGATGACATTAGAAAAATTAAGTATAAACAAATGATGTGGAAATCATATAGATGTACTGGAAATGATGAAGACTACAACAATTATAAAGAAGCACTTAATCAAGCTACAGCTGAAATTATAAATTAAAAGAGAAGCTATAAACAACAATTAGCTAGTAATATAAAACATAACAGCAAGAGCTTTTATGCGTATGTTCGAAGCAAACAGAAAGTTCATGATAGGGTCGGTCCTCTAGAAGATAGTGCTGGAAATATAATATCAGAGGGACTCTTAATTGCAGAAGACCTGAATGAGTACTTTAGTTCAGTGTTTACCAGGGAAGATATTAGTTCACTGCCAGTACCAGAGGCTAAGTTCAAGGGGGCAGATTCAGACTATTTAGGACAATTAATTGTAACCCCAGAAATGGTAGCTAAGAAAATAAGGGCTATGAAGGATAATAAATCACATGGAGTGGATGGGATTCCGCCCAAAATACTATTGGAAATTGTAGAACAAATTAGTGTACCGCTTGCAACAGTTTACAATTTGTCATTAGGAGAGGGAGTGTTTCCTTTAGAATGGAAACAGGCAAACAGTATACCGTTATTTTAAAAAGTTCGAGAAACAAGATTTAGCAAGATTTAACAAGATTGCCACCCAGAGAATTAACTCTAGGTGGCAGATGGACAAGGAAGCCCTTTGGCTTATCGAAAGTCCGACCCTTTTATCTATGTGTATCCCGCCATTCTGAGGTATGTGTCGATTTTATTTTTAAACACATTCACGCTACTAGCACCCACACAATCAGCAGATAATCTGTTCCATTCATTTACAGTCCTTTGTGAAAATGAGAACTTTCTTATATCTAATCTACACTGCTCCTTTGTTAATGTAACTTCATGTCCTCTTGTCCTTCTATCTTTCTTAACTAAGAAAAAATATTTATATCAATATTTTCATAACCATTCATTATTTTAAACACTTCTATCTGATCTCCTCTCAATCTCCTGGTCTCCAGTGTTGTTAAGCCGCATTTTTTAGGCGTATTTCGTAACTATTGACCCTCACATAATAGGTATAACCGAATCATGGGCAACCACCGATATATCGGATGCCGAATTGGGACTGACAGGATATGTAATGTTTAGGAAAGATAGAATAGGAAGAAGGGGAGGTGGAGTTATTTTATATATTAAAGAATCTATCCAGGCTTATGAAATAAAATTAGACAGAGAAGCAGATTGCGAAGAAGCTGTTTGGTGTAACATAGTTACAGGAAACTCAACGTTAACGGTTGGATTAGTTTATCGAAGTCCAAACATAAGCATAGAAGAGAATGAAAAAATACAAAACGCTATAAGGGAAGTGAGCAAACGGGACTGTGTTATTATGGGGGATTTTAACCATGGGCATATAAAATGGAAATCTCTACAGAGTATGGGTAGTGAGGACCACAAGTTTTTAGTTTTAGTACAAAATAGTTTCCTTTCTCAACATGTGCTAGAACCAACCAGGGGAGAGAATGTGTTAGACTTAGTTTTGTCCTCACAGAATGAATTAGTTGACAATGTTAAATTATGTGAGCCTCTTGGAAGTAGTGATCACAACCAGATACATTTTACCATTAAAGTAAAATCAGAAAGAAATAATAAAAAGCAGTTGAGGAGAAATTTCCACAAAGGAAGATATAAGGAAATGAGGAAATATTTAGCAAAGATAGACTGGAATAATACACTGAAGAATAAGACAGCAACAGAATGCTAGAATATCTTAAAGAATGAAATAGAGTGCATCGTAGATAAATTTGTTCCCTTCAAAAAACAAGGGAAACGGACCATAAAGAAATACTTATCGAAAGAAGCCATGAGAAAAATTAAGTATAAACAAATGATGTGGAAGTCTTATAGACGTACTGGCAATGACGAAGACTACAACCTTTATAAAGAAGCACTAAACCAAGCTACAGCTAAAATTAGAAATTCAAAGAGAAGCTATGAACATAAATTAGCTTGTAATATAAAACATGACAGCAAGAGTTTTTATGCGTATGTTCGAAGCAAACAGAAAGTTCAGGATAAGGTCGGTCCTCTAGAAGATAGCGCTGGAAATATAATATCAGGATTCTTAATGGCTGAAGACCTAAATGAGTATTTTAGTTCAGTGTTTACCAGAGAAGACACTAGTTCACTGCCAGTACCAGAGGCTAAGTTCAAGGGGGCAGAATCAGAATATTTAAGACAGTTAATTGTAACCCCAGAAATGGTAGCTAAGAAAATTAGGGCTATGAAGGAAAATAAATCACCTGGAGTGGATGGTATTCCACCCAAACTACTAGTGGAAATTGTAGAACAAATTAGCATACCGCTTGCAACAGTTTTCAACTTGTCATTATAAGAGGGAGTGGTTCCTTTAGAATGGAAAGAAGCAAACATTATACCGTTATTTAAAAAAGGTTCGAGAAACAAGTCAAATAATTATAGACCAGTTAGTTTAACATCGGTGATTTGTAAATTATTAGAAAGACTAATTAAAGATCACATGGTGGATTTTCTTGTTAAACATAACTTGATAAACCCATCTCAACATGGGTTTCTAAAAGCGAGGTCATGCTTAACAAATATGTTATGTTTTTTGGAAGATATCACTAAGTGGGTAGATGATGGATCACCAGTAGATATCATCTACTTAGATTTTCAAAAAGCTTTCGACAAAGTGCCACATCAGAGATTACTGCTTAAACTAAAAGCCCATGGCATAGGAAATGGTATAATTAACTGGATAGAAAAATGGCTGATTGACAGAAGACAACGGGTAGTTGTTGATGGGGAGGCTTCAAACTGGAAATCAGTTTTGAGTGGGGTTCCACAGGGATCAGTACTGGGACCTATATTATTCTTAATATATATAAACGATTTGGACGATGATATAGCTAGCAAGGTGTTGAAATTTGCAGATGATACAAAAGTGTTTAGAAGGATTGAAAGTGATGGTGATAGACAGCATTTACAAGATGATCTTGACAGGTTGATCAAATGGTCTGAAAAGTGGCAAATGTTGTTCAATTTTGGGAAATGTAAATGCCTTCCACACAGGACATGGGAACGAATATGTAGAATATACAATGGGGGGAACTGTACTAAGTACTACTGTAAAAGAAAAAGACTTAGGGTTGACAATTAGTGCTGACATGAAGGTTTCAGAGCAGTGTGGAATTGCAGCTTCAAAGGGAAATCAAATCCTTGGATTGATTAGGCGAAATATAGCATATAAAGAAAAAGAACTAATAATACCGCTGTACAAAACAATAGTTAGGCCTCATTTAGAATATTGTATACAAGCGTGGAGGCCATACCGCAAGAAGGACATAGATATGCTAGAAAGAGTACAGAGGAGAGCGACTAAAATGATACCAAAACTGAGGGATCTTAGTTATGAAAAACGCCTAAAAGAATGTGGTTTAACAACACTAGAGACCAGGAGATTGAGAGGAGATCAGATAGAAGTGTTTAAAATATTGAATGGTTATGAAAATATTTATAGAAATATGTTTTTTTCAGTTAAGAAAGATAGAAAGACTAGAGGACATAAAGTTACATTAGTAAAGGAGCAGTGTAGATTAGACGTGAGAAAGTTCTCATTTTCACAAAGGACTGTAAATGAATGGAACAGATTATCTGATGATTGTGTGGGTGCTAGTAGTGTGAATATGTTTAAAAATAAAATCGACACATACCTCAGAAGGGCTGGATATATGTAGATAAAAGGGTTGGACTCTCGATAAGCCAAAGGGCTTCCTTGTCCACCTGCCATCTAGAGTTAATTCTCTGGATGGCAATCTTGTTAAATCTTGTTAAAACTAAGATCCCTCAGTTTTGGTATCATTTTAGTTGATCTCCTCTGTACTCTTTCTAGCATATCTATGTCCTTCCTGCGATGTGGCCTCCACGCTTGAATACAATAGTCTAAATGAGGCCTAACTATTGTTTTGTACAGCGGTATTATTAGCTCTTTTTCCTTATACGTTATGTTTCGCCTAATTAATCCAAGGATTTGATTTCCCTTTGAAGCTGTAATTCCGCACTGCTCTGAAACCTTCATATCAGCACTAATGGTTAACCCTAAGTCCTTCTCTTTTACAGTAGTACTTAGTACAGTACCCGCCACTGTATATTCTACCTCTTCGTTCTAGTACTGATCCCTGTGGTACCCCACTCAATACCGATTTCCAGTTTGAAGCCTCCCCCATCAACTACTACACGTTGTCTTCTGTCAACCAGCCATTTTTCTATCCAGTTTATTATACCATTTCCTATGCCATGGGCCTTTAGCTTAAGCAGTAATCTTTCTTGTGGTACTTTGTCGAAAGCTTTTTCTGAAAATCTAAGTAGACGATATCTACTGGTGATCCCTCATCTACCCACTTAGTGATGTCTTCCAAAAACATAACATATGTGGTAAACATGACCTCGCTTTAAAAAACCCATGTTGAGATGGGTTTATCAAGTTATGTTTAACAAGAAAATCCACCATGTGATCTTTAATTAGTCTTTCTAATAATTTGCAAATCACTGACGTTAAATTCACTGGTCTATAGTTCTCTGACTTGTTTCTCGAACCTTTTTTTAAATAACGGTATAATGTTTGCCTCGTTCCATTCTAAAGGAAACACTCCCTCTCCTAATGACAAATTGAAAACAGTTGCAAGTGGTACACTAATTTGTTCTACAATTTCAAATAGTAGTTTGGGCGGAATCCCATCCACTCCAGGTGATTTATTATCCTTCATAGCCCTTATTTTCTTAGCTACCATTTCCGGGGTTACAATTAATTGTCCTAAATAGTCTTAATCTGCCCTTTTGAACTTAGCCTCTGGTACTGGCAGCGAACTAATATCTTCCCTGGTAAACACTGAACTAAAGTAAATACTCATTCAGGTCTTCTGCCATTAAGAATCCCTCTGATATTATATTTCCAGCACTATCTTCTAGAGGACCGACCTTATCTAGAACTTTCTGTTTGCTTCGAACATACGCATAAAAACTCTTGCTGTCATGTTTGATATTACTAACTAATTGGTGTTCATAGCTTCTCTTTGAATTTCTAATTTCAGCTGTAGCTTTGTTAAGTGCTTCTTTATAACTGTTGTAGTCTTCATCATTTCCAGTACATCTATATGATTTCCACATCATTTGTTTATACTTAATTTTTCTAATGGCTTCTTTCGATAAGTGTTTCTTTTGGGACCGTTTCCCTTGTTTTTTGAAGGATACACATTTATCGACTATGCACTTAATTTCACTCTTTAATATATTCCAACATTCTGTTGCTGTCTTATTTTACAGTGTGTTATCTTTTGCTAAATATTTCCTCGTGTCCTTATACCTTCCTTTGTGGAAATTTCTCCTATACTGCTTTTTACTATTCCTTTCTGATTTTACTTTGATGATAACATGTATCTGGTTGTGATCATTACTCCCCAGTGGCTCACATATCTTGACATTGTCAACTAATTCATTCTGTGAGAACAAACCTATGTCTAAAACATTCTCACCCCTGGTTGGTTCTAGCACATGTTGAGAAAGGAAAGTATCTTGAAATAAAACTAAACACTTGTGGTCCTCACTCCCCATACTCTGTAAAGATTTCCATTGTATATGCCCGTGGTTAAAATCCACCACAATAATACAGTCCCATTTCTTTACTTCCCTTATTGCGGTTTTAATTTTTTCATTCTATTCAATGCTTATGTTTGGACTTCGATAAACTAACCCAACTGTTAACGTTGAGTTTCCTGTAACTATGTTACACCAAACAGCTTTTTCGCAATCTGCTTCTCTTTCTAATTTTATTTCATAAGCCTGGTAGATTCTTTAATATATAAAATAACTCCACCTCCCTTTCTTCCTATTCTATCTTTCCTAAACATTACATATCCTGTCAGTCCCAATTCGACATCTGATATATCGGTGGTGGTCCAGGATTCGGTTATACCTATTATGTGAGGGTCAATATCTTCTACCATAATGTTTAGTTAATTTCTTTTGTTTACTATACTCCTTGCGTTTAAACAAACACATTTATATCCAGCTTCAGAAGAGATTTCCATACTGTTCTTTGCTGATTTATTGTGCAGTCTTTATCTATGCCTCCAGTTTCAGGCTTTTCTGAGTCCCCCCTGCGAATCTAGTTTAAATAGATGCAACCTGTCCCACTGTCAACATATCGCAGCAGCTTCTTTGAGAAAACTGCTGCCCCTTTTCCACTAAGATGGAGGCCCCTCTTCTTCACACATCTGCTCAACTAGTGCGTTGATCGCCATCCTCTTGCAGTTTCTATACGTTGCTCCCCTTCCTCCCATTAGTGGCAAAATTCCTGACAGAATTATCTGTTCAACTCTTGACCTCTTTAGGTTCTTCACTAACTGTTTATACTTCTGTACTATCCCAGTTGTTCCCTCCCTGTCTGCATTATTTGTTCCTACATGTACCAGTATAGACCCTCCCTTGCCAAACAAGTCAGAGAACTATAGACCAGTGAGTTTAACGTCAGTGATTTGCAAATTATTAGAAAGACTAATTAAAGATCACATGGTGGATTTTCTTGTTAAACATAACTTGATAAACCCATCTCAACATGGGTTTTTTAAAGCGAGGTCATGCTTACCAAATATGTTATGTTTTTGGAAGACATCACTAAGTGGGTAGATGAGGGATCACCAGTAGATATCGTCTACTTAGATTTTCAAAAAGCTTTCGACAAAGTACCACATCAAAGATTACTTCTTAAGCTAAAGGCCCATGGCATAGGAAATGGTATAATAAACTGGATAGAACAATGGCTGATTGACAGAAGACAACGTGTAGTAGTTGATGGGGTGGCTTCAAACTGGAAATCGGTATTGAGTGGGGTACCACAGGGATCAGTACTAGGACCAATGTTATTCTTAATACATATCAACGATTTGGTAGAAGAAATAATAAGCAAGGTGTTGAAATTTGCGGATGATACAAAAGTGTTTAGAAGGATTAAAAGTGATGGAGATAGACAACATGTACAAGATGATCTTGACAAGTTGATCAAATGGTCTGAAAAATGGCAAATGTTGTTCAATTTTGGGAAATGTAAATGCCTCCACGCAGGACATGGGAACGAAGAGGTAGAATATACAATGGGGGGTACTGTACTAAGTACTACTGTAAAAGAGAAGGACTTAGCAGGTGTCTCTTGTTAAATCTTGTTAAATCAGTGGTTATGTTGTGGCGACATCTGCCGTCGTCAAAGATCTGGGTTTCGTAATTGATACCGACCTCTCGATGGCGGCACAATTTGTAAATACATGCCGGAGAGCGCATTACCACCACCTGTACATAATTTCGCGGATACGTGACACATTAACGACCAGTACAGCCGAGTGTCTAGTGCATTCATTACTGACGCCAAGAATTTACTATGAGAACTGCGATGTATTAAGATGTATTTATTAAAACGGTATTACACCGGAACAAGAACGAGTCATTGAACGCCGAACTCTGGCGGTGAATCCTTTATTCAACACCCGACATCCCACCCAACATTAGTTAGAAAAACACGTTTAACAGAAAACTTCAAACAACTGTCCTGCAATTAGTAATAAACTGCTACCGAGGCTGTAGCAGACTTGACTGTGGGCGAGCGGCTTTGCTGATGAGCGAAACTGCGCTGATTGAGACGCTTGAAGTTCTTTACAAGATTCAGCCTCGTCCTCTGGAGATGTCTCCATCGGCGTAGGTTGAATCGTTGGCGCCACACGGCGACTCCACTGTCTTCCCTGAAGCTGATCGATGTGGTGGCGCACGATAGCGCCATCATCGAGTTGAACGGTGTAAAATAATACCGGTCCTGTCTGTCGATCGATCGTACCTGGTACCCACCTTGCATTGTTTCCATGGTAATGCAGAGGGTACACCAGATCACCAGGTTTGAATGTACGAAATTGGTATGAACTATCGAATACCGACAGCAATGCAACGCACGGCGTATCAGAACCGTTTACTCCACCGCCCTGAGGTGGTCCAGCGTTCGGCGGCTAGAGTGGTCCTATGAATTAAGCGAGGTGACCGGCAAACTATCACAGCATCACAGCAGTACTGAGACGATTGCAATGGTTGCCAGTGAAATGGCTTATCCAGTAGGCTATAAATTACTCGTACATCGCCTCTATGGCAGGCCGATAGGGCCATAAACGCGGTACACTTAACGCGAATTATCAACCAGTGAGGACTCTAAGAAGTTAGCGCGTTAAATTACCAATTAATGAGGACTCGAAGATGTTAACGCATTAAATATCTCAAATGTTCTTTGGAGGCTGGTCGACCCATACTGACCAGTGAACAATTTTTCATTTCTTGCATACCGAACTAACAAAGCGTACCTGGTCGGAGCACAGCTCGAATATCGCCAATCAGAGTACAATTTATGTTTTAGTTTTGGTCAAAAACTAAATTTCTACATTAAGATTTCAAATCAGAAACTTTCATTTTTGATATCCAAGATGTTTAATTTACCTGGCAGAGGCTTTCGTCAACGTATCACGTCGACTTCATCAGTACCGATGACGCTGAATGACGTCATCGTACACGTGAGGCAGTTCGTAATTGCCCTCGTCTCTGTTGATGGGTGTTTTGGTTTTCCTGATCCAGATGGCTTGCTTGATATGCCGAATTCTTCTGTCGGGTTCCTTGTCTACAATTTCCACTCCCTCCCAGTCTATGATGTGGTTTTCAGTTGTCGTATGGTCTGTAAGGGCGGATTTATTGATGGTAGACATCAATATTTTTTTCCGCTCCTTGTGTATTTATCATTTTTCGTGTTGTCTACGTCCTTTCTGTGTTCCTCCAGTCTTGTTTTGTGTAGTCTTCCTGTCTGCCCAATGTACTCAGCACCACAATTCTTGCACGATATTTGGTACACCAGTACGAACTGCCTCCCGTGTACGATGACGTCTTTCAGTCGACGTCGACGTGATACGTTGACGAAAGCCTCTACCAGGTAAATTAAACATCTTGGATATGAAAAATGAAAGTTTCTGATTTGAAAACGAACTATCCTGAAGAATGTTCAGTAATCTACATTAATATTGTTTTTGTATAACATTTTACATTATGTGAAGGTAAAGAGAACATCAACTTCATTACGCACATTACACTATTATTCACAGGCAGACCAGTTCAATTAGTTACTCGAAAGAAAGAACATATAAAAAGTAAACTCTTAAAAAGTAACATATAACTATTATTGTATACTATAAAATACGTTTGTATTCATATAATGTTTTGTGTTTGTACATATAGGTCATTCTGTGTCTAAGCAACACATTTATATAAATTGTTTTGTAATTAGTGTGTCAAAATGTATTTTCGTTATAGTTGCATTCTTAGATATTCTGAGATCCAACAGGTTATATGTCATTTCCCTCACTGTCATGTAAACTTTGTTCTTATAATATTAATTTTCAAAATAATAATAATTCAAATAATATCCACATGCCAGATGTATAATGATTATTCTCAACTGCCAAACCTGGTGACGGAATTTTTGCAAAGGCTTCATTGATTGAATAATAATAACAATAATATGTATTACTTATTGAGCACACTTACTTACAGAGCAAATTACATCAAATGCCACAGTAACATTTATGCAAGAAACAACGCAGAGACCGATGTAGATATGAAAAGGCCAAATGGATTACGTTTATTAGGAGGGTCCAGTGTGTATATCCTTTTTGGCACACTGTAATTTAAGTGAACGAAATGTGGACTCTACAACCCAATGCCAGGCCTATGACTGAGCCCATGCTAGTCTCCTGAAGATCAGGCTGCTAGAGAGCCCACATTTCCACATATAACGCAGCAGCAGTGATATTCCTAGAACAAATGGTAAAAACATGTACAACTGATTTAACTAACAAGTGCCTTTGTAAATTGCCACACTGAATACCAGACTACCTGCTGCTGACTATACTAATGGTAAAACTATAACCCCATAGGTGGGGGCAATACGCCTAAGGGTAAAACCGTAATAACACTAACGGTGGAGACCATACACCTTGCTACAGCAAATGTAAAACTAATAACTATAATAACACCAACTACTAATCACACTGGCAACCTAAATAAAAGGGGCACATCGCCCCGATAGATACAATATGTTGATCCTAAATCGAAAGTGGAAAGAAGCAAGCAGTCCCTTGCATTAAAACCCCGTGAACACCTTCGGTGCAAACCCTATGCTCACATCCATCTATAAAATTGGGGAAAACATTGAGACATACAACCACTTTCCACTAACGATGCACGAGCAAATTATACATTACATTTGGATGGAAAGTTGGGATGAGGGTGGGTCGAAATTGGCAAACGTCTGCTCCTGTATGCTTTCGCAAGATGGAGTGCGGATTTGACCGAAAACGGGACAGGGTCGTGGCCCAGTGCGCGCTGATTAGTGGGATCTCACGCCGAATAAATTAGCCAATCAGCAGCCTCTGTGCCGTTATCTTGCACAAAGTCCAATATGCAAATCGGCTGTGTCTGATGTGCATACCAACAAATATGGTAGTAAATGAGTTCAAATAAGTCAATATTATTCCTATTGCACTGTTACAAATAGTAGTTTAATTCAGAATGCAGCATTAAGCAGTAAATAACAAGGTTGTTATTTTAATAATATTAACGTTTACCAAAATCTGACTTTACACATTTTTGGTATATCAGATCAAAGGTCCGTATCAGTGACATTTACAACATATTTGTCAACTAATTCATTGTGAAATACGTTACAGTATTGACAAACTGTGCTGATGTTTGTGCAAATGTATAACACAAAAATAGAAAACGTGTTGTGCCCCTTTAAGATGTGTATGATTAATTTTTATTTGTTTGTGAAATGTTAGTACTATTGACATATATATTTTACACACACACACACACACACACACACACACACACACACACACACACACACACACACACACACACACACACACACACACACACACACACACACACACACACACACACACACACACACACACAATTGTTTTACAGTGATTTCACTCAGGGGATTTTTATGTGAACTGGTGGTTTGCCAGAGCACATGGATTAAACATTCTTCAAATGTTTATAAACAAGAACATAAGTATTTTGTCAGTTACATTTAATTTTTATGTAAAATTTTAGTATCATATAAATATAAATTTATCTGTAATTGTTCCTTTCTGCGATTACGCAGCTTGGCGATGTGAGCAGTATTTTGCTCACTGACACGCATTTCCTCTGACACATTCTTCCTCGCCAACACCCTCTCCTCACACCCCTTCCTCTCGCTGCACCCCGTCCATGTAGTCCACCTTTTTCCACATATCCAGCTCTTTCACTCAAACTCTGTGTGTGAAAGGATATTGTGATGATGCTAAATACTTTATACCAATAACATTTAATATGTATACTGCTTTACCTGTGACAGTGGATAACTTAGTAGAACATTTGGTTTTGCTGCCGTAAGCCTGGTCACGCTGACACCCACGTACACTGACGATCGTAGTGTTCAAAATACTTTGGTGTCTGAGTTACTTTTATTCCATCACGATTACCACGCTCGCAGGGTTGGTGTGCGATGGGTGCATACACCCTCCCGATGAGGCAAGGGTTGCTCTTGGGGCAAGTAGTGGTAAAAAACTTTAAAGACATTGGGCATTACCCCTTGACCTTGAAAATGGTCAACAATACCCCACAATCGATATAGAAAATCTGACATACTTCATTACTCTCATATCGGCCATGTAAATATACAACAATACTCTCCCGCCCAGGAAAATATCCTACCCTCCAGTCCTGCCTTATCAACCGGGAACATCTCCAACAAAACCCTCCACCCCCTGGGAATTCTCCAACTCCCCCACTCAAAAAAGTAAACAAAATAAACCACGCAACGCTAATGTCACGGGCCAATTTATCATTCGCTACTCATAGTCAAAACAAGTGCATTCTATTGATGGAACTACACATGCACGCACACGCCCGCGCCCGCGCACACACGCAGTATGATATGTTTATAAATAATACATCGTAGACACGAAACAAGTGATTACTAGCTGGTATTACATCATTAATTACATTTACGTCCCTGGCCTGCCTTCAACTGATAACACGAACGGACGCGACTCGATATTGACGGACAAAACTAAAGTGAATATAATACAGAATGTCGTTAACGGACACATGTCTTATCGATGACATTCATTGCATTAACACGATGTAAAACAAGATTAATTTCACAAACACAGTGACAAACGGAATAGTTACGACAATTCATAGTACAACTTACATCGATCGAACAATCGTCGGTTTGCATAGAAGCCATGTTGACAGCGTAATCTTATTGACATTTGAAGCTCCGCCCCGTCGACCTTTCTCGGAATTATCCGAGCTCGCTATTCGGGAATTTAAGTGGCAGCGCGGCGATTCTTATAAACATTGAACGGTTAAATTCTAGTTGGTTCTACGTCGTTAAAACATATTTGGGCTGTCATTACGTTATAATAGATACCATTTATACTGTATAACAGTATTTTAAAAAAGAACAGACTATATTCCTTTAAAGAATAACATTATTACATGCCTAATATACACAAATGTAATGTTCACATACGAGGTTATTTAAGCTATCCTACTATCATGCAAATTAATTAACAAAATGTTAATCAATTGATTTGGGGTACACCAAATTTCGAAAAGGTACGTAGTTCTATATCTGATGTATAGATTTATGTGACATTTACTCCCCATTATCCTGTCATAATATTAATTAGTATATTATTTTCGTTGTCTGCTATTATACCAGTATATTATATTAATAATTGCATATTTGTTAATATTTTATTGTATATTTATTTATTCAATTATTATTATTATATATTTAAATTAATTTAAAATAACTGTCCACAATATAAGACTATACTTGTTGTATGTAATATGTATTGGATTATGTCTTTACCTCGTGATCGTTTAGCACAGTTTTGCTCCAACAACTTTATAGAAGACGTTTCATTTTACCACTCATATTGTTAGTAGCACTATTAATCATTACACACAAATATTAGCATTTCATACACATTAATTATGGACTCTTTATCAGAAAATGGAAACGTCTATTTGTTCCACGGGTCAATATTGAACCTTGATGACATTAGAACGACAACGACGGTGTCAAGTATGATGTACTACTTGTTCGCTTACGAAAAACGAAAACATCCTAGATTTCGGTACAAATGATCGTACAATGATATGGGCCATTCTTGTAAAAAGTGTACAATCGGCAAACATAAAATTAATATCTTACCTAAAATTCCCCCATACAACTTTAATTTTATTTTGAATAATTAAATACTAATTACTATATTATATTGACCAGGACCCTTTCATCAGACAAACAAAAACGCCACCTATGATTACCTAACATGAAAGATATTACTTGTTCAAGATACAAATTAAAACTTCTACACTGTATTGATTATATATCTATATAACATATACTAATAGTTAGTATCAATTCTAGAAACAACAACTTTAATAATTATACATTTTGTGTTTATTTTACCATTACTATAGTGTTATCCTGATACCAAATATTTCTAAAATGACATATTTTAGTAATTCTAGATTCTAGAATCGGGGTTTTGGACATAAGGATGCATTTTGAATACATTAAAATGTGAATAGGTGAGTAGTCAGTTGCATAAACCCAAAATGGCTACCACAAATCAACATGTTGCTATATCTTAGTCTCGCTTAACCGACTCTCGCCTGGCTGCGTGACTTTGCCAGGAAGACAGTTTGACTCAGAATCGCCTTTTGACTGCTCACTGCCAATTAGCACGTCTATCCCCCAGAATGTTTATATATTATGTATGTTTTCGATAACGAAATGAAATTACGAAATAGTGCCCGAAATAATATTATACAACATAAAATGAATCTTAAATTAAATGAACACAAACAAAAGTTTCGAGTACTCTACGGGATTCGAACCGATGACCCTAAAAATAGTTGTTAGACACGCTACCGACTTAGCCACCACGATCAGCACCTTTTAGTTGTACTTTGGCGACTACACACAGTGCCTGTATATATATCAGTTAGCAGTCCGACCGTTGCGCGCAACATCGATTGCATTTTGTTTAGTTAAATGTGTCCTTGTTTGGTATTTAAATCATGCTTATTCACACTTAATCTTTTGTTTCTGCTCGAGCATGAGCAAAGAACGTCAATACGGAATCGATGACAGCCATGAGAGCTGCCACCTAGTGAATATGCATGATTAAAAGACACTAAACTACGAAAAAAATGTCGGTTTATTTTGTGTGTGACATGTTTCAATATAAGTTTAATGTTGAATAGTTGTTATAGTATAGTAATATCTGAAAAAAGTGTATCTTTATTTAATTTGTTATTTCATAGTTGGCCTGAGAACCAATCATCGTCTCTACCCGAATCTGGGGTAAAGCCCCTTTCCGGTAACATTGGCAGAGCCTTAATATTCCAGGCCATAGTGAGGGACTGTCACCTCACGGCGCCTGGGTAATCGAGGCTAGCTATCTTTAGTTATGTTTTATTCTATGACTCTGTTTTGGACACAGCGATCCATTTAGAAAACATTAAAATGTCATTTGGACAATAGTTCATTTGATCATCCAACGTGGCCTCCAAATAGCAACGTTTTATCATATACTTGCTCAAGATATAACAGCTCAAACATGCTGAATATATTTTTTATTTATATGGTATTGCATGCTACTCGTGTACATTGATAAGCATTTTTGTGTACTCGTAATAGCCATCAAGCTTTCATCATTGAAATTTGGTAGTTCTGAGTTGGTACAGCTGGCTGGTAACGCGGCATTCTGCAAAGCAAGACAGGGCATATTTTTGGCGTGGGCATCTCTTAAGATTAAATCTTGTAGTTCTGATGATGTTGTGTGATTGTGTCACAATCACCAATTATATGAATAAATATTATAATATATGATCATAGACATAACAAACGTGGCATTCCTTAGATTGCGTTATGCACCATATTATGTTGTTTTAGGCTTGTTTGGGCTCTGATACAAAGAACAACTAACATGCATCGTTATCGACATAATGCAGTTGGTTAGGATTAGTCTGTGTCATCTTCTTATTCTTCTATGTGCCATGTCTGTCACAGGCGTTGGCGATCATGGCCCTCTAAACCGCACGGTCGAGTGTAGTTTGTAGCAGTTCTGTTGTGCTCCTTCCACACCATGTTGAGAGACTATGTATTATTTTTATTCTCTGGCGTCCTCTGGATCTTTTTCCTTCTATCTTTCCTGTTGTTACTATTTGTTCTAACTTTTTCTTTCTCATGACATGGCCTATAAATCGTGCTTGTGTTGTGTTCTAACTTTGTTGATGATCTTTCTTTTTGATTTGGCTGTCCTAAGGATGACTTCATTGCTTTGCTTTGCAGTCCATGGCAGTCGCAGCATTCTTCTTAAGAACCACATTTCAGTGGCTTCTGTGTTTTTGTGAACTTTTGGTTATTGTCCGTGTCATCACACACCAAAAAAAGTGTCTTTGGTTCTGGCAGACGAGACAGCCGTTTGGACAATGAGTA
The DNA here is from genome assembly GCA_020002185.1 of Paraescarpia echinospica. Taxonomy (NCBI): domain Eukaryota; kingdom Metazoa; phylum Annelida; class Polychaeta; order Sabellida; family Siboglinidae; genus Paraescarpia; species Paraescarpia echinospica. The sequence goes on from JAHLWY010000262.1 coordinate 89,450, forward strand.
CACCAGTGCCGTGCGCCTCTTTTCTGTCTGTCGGAGATAACTGATTAGCTCAAGGGTGTCACTTATAGCTAGAGCTTGTTTAGCAGTTTACATGTCGTTGTGCTTGTGACTGGTTTTATACGAGATATCGCTGAAACTGTGCTTAGTCTCATTGATACTAAGCACATACACTCACTATGTCATTCCTTTTCCACTTGTCAGGCCTCCGTGTGTCTTCACTGTTCTCATCAGCACTTGCCCCATAATGATATTTATGAACAGTCCTAACCAATATCTGTTACTTCGCCTCGCCACATGGTATCCGTCTTTCTCGTGGACATCTACATGCACTTCTGGAAGACAAACATTATTTGTAGGTATACGCATGCACGTTTTGCATATAGTGTGTGTCCAGATGTTGCGAAGTATGCCAACATTTCACGTATTGATGTAACGACGTAATCTCTAGTTACCTGATCGCTCAGCTGTGAGAAATCTTCGCATGATGTCATTCATATTTAAATATCAGTGTCATCGTTTCATTCGTCTCATTCAATTTACTTTGGATTCTCTATAATATAGTGCACAAAAGAACCTAAGAAGTTTCATGGTGGGGATATGTTCAATCATATTATAACCTTTGTTCATACAATTTTATTGTGACACAACTTCTCGCCTGTTTGGATTGCGAAAGGGTTTGACACTGCAGTAGATCAAGCAAGATGACTTGCCCTGCTCTGTGAGCAGGCTAAGGTATTCAGACGAACAACATCACTGTCGAATAATAACATCGTTGTTGTAGGAGAAAAGACTCGTAGTGAAACGGAATAGAAATAACTGGATATCTTAAGAAACATGTGTTTTGTGATACGATACTTAAGAGCACTTCATATGTCTTTATACCAATTTGCGATGGCATCTACTTTTAATAAACTTTGTTTTATTCGTATTATTGATAATGTTTTAACATATTTAACAGTTTTGCTGATCCTATTATCAATATGGTTGTTGATTACATAATCAATAATTAGTAATAATTAGCTGTGCAATATATCGCATAACATAATTGTGATCTTATGTTGTTTGTGTTTTCTGTATACTAGGTGGGTTGACAGAAGACAACTTTCTGCTTGTTTGGGACTCTTGGTCTGACACCTTGCGGCAATTGAACTTGGCAAACGACTCCGCCATAAGAATCCCTATAAATCACCAAGATTTCAAGTCTCCAGCTTATGACCCGGTTGAAAAAAAAGTGTATTGGTTTAACTACAACTACTACATCAAAAGAGCATACGTAAACGGTACACACGAAGAACAAGTTATGTATCAAGGTTTGTGCTATATTGAACTTTAATACAGTTGATGGAGCAACTATACACGTAGGGTGGTAGCTATGATATTGATGAATATGAAAACAATACCTTTAACACATATATTAAAATACGTTTTCTGGCTTCGGTCCTGTGTTGCCAGCATTGACATACTTTTCCCATTGCACCTGCGGTTATTATTATAATTTCCCATTCTGACGATTAATCCACGGATGCCATTGTATTGTCCAGGGTTTTGTAAGGTTCAGCTCACACGGGTAGTGCAACATTTCTCAAGCCATCGTTGTTGTCTCCTGCTCAAGGCCTATGTCGTTGATTGTAGATGACTGTTTGTTTCCTTGAAGGGAAGTTATGCACAAAAAAGATAAAATACAAACGTTTTTATGCAAGAGTGGAAGTCAGGCGGATGATAGGACCTCAAGTATATTAACCATTTTAAAAGTAGAACAAATATGTTGGGTATATTTACCTCTCAAGAAATCTTTTTTTCCCTGTATAATTTCGACCGCATCTCCTTCAGCAGACTTAATTTACGGTCGTGTCACACGACCTACTTCATGTGACACAAGCTGGAGCATGACTGGCAGGAGCTCCTGGCCGACGTCTCAGTTCAGTGAAGGTTTCCTCCTGTAGATGTTAATCGCCTCCTTGATGTTTCTCCTCTGCCAGTTCCCCTCGAGTTCTAAGGTTTTTACATCTTTCATCGAACACTGGTGGCCTGTGTTCAACTTGTTTTCGCTTATCGCTGATAGGGGATGACGACTCGATAGATGTTTTTTTTTAATCGTGTGCCCAGTGCCCTCGCTGTTTCTCCTATGTAGAGTTGGTCGCATTCTGGGTATTGCATGTCATATACCACCCCATACTTTGCTGTCTGTTTTGTCTTTTGGGTGTACCGGCAGGGACTTCAGGGTGTTGATCGGTTTGTGGCACACTGGTACACTTAACAGACACGTTGGCCAGGAGCTCCCATGACGTAAGTATTGTGACACGACCGTAAATTCAGTCTGCTGAAGAAGATCGCGAGATGCAGTCGAAATTATACAGAGAAAAAAAAAATAGTTTCTTGACAGGTAAAATATGTTGTGGGATAGATTCTGATGTGTCATGATGTCGAATTATGTATATGCAGTAATATCGAAAGCTCATATTTGTATTTACTTTTGAATTTCCCTGGCCCTGTTAACAACCCTTTTGAGTCGACCCTTCATCCGAATCATTAATCAATAGCCTAATTGCAATTCGCTCAACCATTCCAGTATTAATTACGTGGGCCGATATATCTAAAAGAGTTAATCCAGTCTAAACATTTCCAACTACAATCAACAATATTACGCCCGTGGTTTATTCAGAATTTATTTTTAAAGTGAGAGATTCTAGTGAAATATTACAGTTCCCAGGTCTCAATATGTCAATTGCCGGGAACTGTAAGATTTCACTAGAATATTTCACTTTATACATATATACATATGCAAGTTCATGTGTTGGTTTCTCATATTCCCTTAATTTAAAATTAACACATATAGCAACTGTTATAACGTCAGCATGTTCACTATTCGGACGTAACGTGTGTATTAGTTACAGTGAAAAAAAATCGGTGACGCAAACTAGTGTAATATTCTCAGTTTGGCGACTGGCGAATTGTGAAAAATAGGCTTTGGTGACGTCAGGCTTTCTATCACAATGGCGCTGTTTAAATTAGGTGTATTCAACAAGATTATTCTAGTAAACTACTGGCATAATATGCTTGATTGTAATTGCTAATGGTTAGTTTGTTACTAACTCTTATATGCATAGGCCCAAAAAATACTGACACTTTGTGTCCTGCTTTAGATGGTTACACATTCGGCAGCGCGATTACTTCAATCGCGGTTGATCCCGCGTCTCGACTCGTATATTACACCGGCATAATATACGCCACAGAACTTTTCCGTTTTTACCTTGCTTCGATGACACTTGATGGCAGTCACCACTTCCTTCTTGTCACATCGAGAACGACTTCATTTGATAACATAGCACTGGACCCAATCACAGGGTAGGTTGACGGTGTCATATATGATACGCTGTAGCGAAAAATCCTGCCGCTGAAAAATACTGCCGCACCGACCTTTAATGCGCATGTCCGGAAGTACAGTTTTTCACGGGGAGACGTCAGGGCTTGTTGTATGTTAGCAAGGGGTGAACAATCCTGCCGCTGTAAAATACTGCCGCACCGACCCTAGATTCTGGCTGCCACCTGGTCGGGTCCTGTTGATTTGTTTGTTTTTAAGTCATGAAGTAATTTGACATCTACTTTTGTTGTGATGGTGATGTGTTTTAAACTAGTAATCTAATGATATGTAAGTGTATACATAGATGAATGTTGTAGGTGCATTGTGCACCACACAATTTTGTATATATATATATATAATTATGTTATCATATTTTGCACATTCCCATGACAATAAGAGGGAAATTATTTTATCCGTGTAACAGTCACACAAGATATAACGTACACTATGCACACTAATTGAAATGTGTATAGTCCTTTATATAGGTGGTTTGATGAAACAAATATACTGTAGGCATAGTTACTTATACACTACCATTATGCACCATTACTGAGACTCTTTCACTTTACGAACTGAGCAAAGAGCAGCCCAATTACCATAAGATATTTACATATTTAATTATAGCTAAGTATGCATGCGTACATTTCTGAATGTCTGCATGGGCATACGGATGTAAGCAAAAGCCCAGTGGAGTCGAGCTGCGCAGTAAACATGCCAAATGGGTACGTAAGCGAACGAATATATCATCATTCTTGCAGGATTATATTCAATTATGTTAAACATCTACAAAACACATTTATTATTTTTTGCTAAAATATGTTAACTAATTATAAAAAAAACTATATTATTTTAGCACCAAATATGTGTTTTGGCAGTTTGTAGATTATTTGTGCAGAATACAACTTACAACACATTAACTGGCTAGCATTTATAAAAAAATTCCACATAAATCCTTCTTCCAAATGTCTCAGATGAACAACATTCTAATAATTTTACACCCATGCCATCGCAAATATTCATAATAAAGCTTGAAGACCGCGCTTAGATTAACATATTTAAAATAGGGCAAAATATTTCTTTACACAACGAACTTCTACTTGCGGACATGCACATTAATGGTCGGTGCGGAAGTATTTTACAGCGGCAGGATTTTTCGCTACAATATAATTAAACCTGTTTTATTGGAGACATAATACATATATATATATATATATTCTCCACTTTTATTGGTGACATAATACATACATATCCATATATATATACATATATATATATATATATATGTTAGGGTGGCCAAAAAAATAATAAACCATGCATAAAAAGGTGAGGTTAGGTGAAAAACAAATGTGTTATAATTTCAGAGAAAACCATTGAGAGGAAAAGACTTCTCAAAGCACCCAAAGTTTTTTGTAAAATCGCAATATAGGGATACATTAAAAAACACAATATCTCAAAATCTACTTAACCTATTTTACTAAAATTATCACTCTGAGCTATAAATCATACAAATATCACACCTAATAAAAATTAACTCAATGCATACCTTTTTAGTGAAATAGATTTATTGCACTCGAGGATGAACATTTGAAATTTCCGGGCAGAGCATCTGTAATAAGGTAAACATACACACAATCCCACATATGAAAAGTGCATAGCAGAACAGCTGTTTTGCCTTATTAAAGATCCATCATCCTCGTCTTTGTAGCCTGAGGTATCAGCCCACGATGAGATTCTACGACTTGGAAGATGAGCTGGCGCTGCTCTTCGTCGTCTGTGAAAGCCAGGTTGAAATCCGTCGCCAGTTTGACGGCTCTCTCTCTCTCTCTCTCTCTTTCTCTCTCTCTGCACAGTCGTTTACAACACGCAAAGCAGAGATAGTCTTCACTGCGTTAATATAGTCTTGGCGGCTGGGCCACGTCTCAGGCTTGCTGTTGAGAAAGCTACGTTCAATGTTGAGAGCAGTGAAGAAGTTGAGCGAACGTTCCGTTGCAAAATTGGCGAGGTGTACTTTATTGAAGGAGACAATCTTCTTCGCCTCCACCCGCCGCAGGTCATTCTTCTTTGCAGGTCTCCCAAAGGCGGCTATAATTGCCGTTTTCTCGTCTGCAGAGGCACGGTCATAGTAGAGCGCCAGGGAGATTAGGTCTTCACTGAGATACCAGAGATGGCCCCTCATCTTCATTGCTGCTGTCTGTGCAATCACACCATCCACTTCTTCGAAGTTCTCCAGGTCACGAAGGTGGCAGAGGTTGTTGATAGGCGCACGTCTGCTGCTGGCTGCCTCTACCCATGCTCTGATGTAGATGGTGATCGTGAACAGGCAGATGCGCTGTAGAGCCTGTAGTTCGTGGTTAGTAAGCTCGAACTACTCACGGAAGGCGAATATCTTCAAGAAGTAGATCCCTTTCGCCATCCGACGAAAGGAATCTACTACTGAACTGGTGTATCGAGTCACGTGCACTACCCAACTAGACGATGGCCAGCTGGATGAACTCGAGGTAGTCCTGTCGTGGGTGCTTATTGCGAAGTTGTTCTGTTAGGAACTCGCTTGCTGTAACTTTATGCCTCTCCAGTCATTGCTTCTCGTGTGTAGTAGACAAGGCACACACAGATGACCCAGTTGTCTCACTGTCCAGAGAGTTGTACTTTCATTGATCAATGAATGGCCAGTTCTCCTTGAATCGACTGAAGAGCGGGATAGCTGGACATTTCGACACAAAGAATAGATCGAAATCTGCAGCGGCAAAGATCTCCAGTATATGGTGTTGGCATGCGAGAAAAAAGATATGTTCTTGAAATGCCTCTTGAATTACAGTGATGGCACCTGTGTGGGTACCAGTGTTGCTTGATGTTGTGTCAACGCATAGTCCTTCCACGTGCTCACCAACGCCCTCCCAATCCCACAGAAACTGGACGACAGCATTGTCCATCTTCGCTCCGGTGCCAGATGAAATTCATAGAATGCCGAGCACCTTTTCGACCCCTTTCCATGACACTACGATGGGCATGCGATCTGATTTTCCACCTTGCCTGTTAGGTAATAGTTTTCCATCGAAATGTGCGACGAGAGGTACATCCGGGTGGAAATTCTCTCTAACGGCCTGTGCGATGGCGACGCGGCCATCTCTACGTGCTGTATCGAGTGATGTTCTACACAGGTTGAGTTCTGAGACATCAACGCTAGCAACCATCAATGCAGATGTCACAATATGCATCGCTTAACGTGATGTTGTTTGTGTTCTGTCCAAGCTAGCGACAAACAACGGGTCATCAACAAGACAGCGCCGTGCTACCTTCTTGGTTTTGGGAACTGGTTCGGCCCGCTCAGAAGACTGCGATGATCCAGATACATCTAAAAGTTTGTGGTGATATTTGCTGATAGAGACAACCACATCAACGTCCAGTGTGCCATCAGAATCCGACTGTTCTTCCTGTGATGACTCTGTGAGTGGCTCGGTTGTCGGCTCGGTCTCATCAGTTGCCTTGGAGGCAGACTCTCGTCGCTGCATCTCGTCGTATTTCCGCTTTTGTCGTTTCTGCTCTTTCACTTTGAAAGGCTTGTCCTCCCCAGCCATTACCATCTTCCTCTCACTTCTTGCAGAAACTCCACATCACAAGCAATGCGGATCAGGTGATAACACTCTGCATGTGCCACATCAAACAGTTCCAGCAACCGATTGCCAAACTCAGTTTCCAACTCAGCTTGCCTCTTACTGCGCCTGTGTATGTGTTTACATGCTGCTGATAGAGTTTCTTCAGCTTCTCGACAGCATTCGGCTTCTGCGTCGTCGGAATGTTAGCCAGATGCCAAAACCACAGCACTTCACCTACCGCATTGTTGCAGCTTGCTTCTTCACTTTCAAGTCGTAGAAAACCCGCCGCAAAACTTCACCAATTGTAGACAGTTGGTTCAGGTTCTCGATACAAGGAAGCAGTTGCCCGACTAACCACACGTTTGTTGCAGATCTAGTACGAAGCGGCGCATCCGACATGGCTACAGCAGCACCAGTGCAATGAATGGCAACAGTTACTGCTTACGCAATGTTAAACAGAGTTTACTTACAAAAATCTGCCTGCTTAATTTGTGGTGTGTAACTTGTTACATAATACCAAATGGCCTAAGTGCAATATAACAAAATATTGCGTGATTTACAATGAATATAAATTATCTATATAATGTAGGCAATCATAATGTAGTCAATTATGATGGATTACTGTGTTTTCTATAATGAATAAAATCTTACATTTTTTTATTTCCACAATTATAGGTGATTTATACTTATAACCTGATTGAATGTTCTATTGTCTTGACATAATTATTATGAATAGAAATTAGAACACAGTAAAAAATTAATTAAAACAGATTAAGTAGATGTTGATATATCGCGTTTAAAAACGTATCCCAATATCGTGCTTTTACAAAAACTTCGGGTGCTTTGAGAGGTCTCTTCCTCTAAATGGATTTTTCTGAAATTTTACCACAGTTGTTTTCTCAGCCAACCTCCCCCTTTTAGCCCATATGCATGGTTTATTATAAAAAAATTCTCACCATGTAAAATGTGGCCACTCTAATATATATATATATATATAGTTGGGACAGATTGCTTTAGGAGATACACCTTTTGAACGACCCAAATATCATATTTTGAATAAAACTACATCAATATATATAGGGCCTACATGATATACCAAAGTTAAACCTAGCAACAACAAAAATTATGGAAATTTTATTACAAAGAGAAAAAACATGACGACAATCCCCAGTCTTCCCTAATACGCTAGCTCGATTAAAGTTAAATTAATTAGTTATTAGTTTTGCGCATGTTCTAGAATTTTATTATATAAATGCAAAGGTAATTGTTGTTCCACATTGCACCTATTTTCTTCGTGTTTACAATGTGCTTACATAACAGTATAACAACATTTACAACTAATGGATTCCGCGACTGTCCTAACCAGTATCAGTAAAAATTTAGCGCTAAATAATATAATCTAGATGAACGTACGTATACGTATGGCCCTGGCTACCTGTTCGTAAAATTGCCTGTGTACGTATAGCCCCTTGCTAACATATAACAAGCCCTGACGTCTCCCCGCGAAAAACTGTTCCTCCGTACATGCGCATTAAGGGTCGGTGCGGCAGTATTTTTCAGCGGCAGGATTTTTCGCTACGACGCAGTTGAACCGTTCTGAAGATTATGATGTGTTGGTATCGTATATTTAACCGTTTGCCTCAATGGCTATATCATTAACATTGCATTGACGTCCGAACAACTTATTGGATTGGCAGTATGAAGGGAAATTCCACCATTGTGTATTCCAAGGAATCGCTCAATAATAACTTATTGTTTTTTTTTTATAATATGAAGGGCTTTTATGACAAGCATCCTTGGAAGAAGTCATTCAAAGCATATTCATATATACCGTGAGCTCAGTTGTATGTACACATTACGTGTATTTTGTTGATTCAGGAAGATGTACTGGAGTTATGGGAATGGCATCGAGGTGGCGGCCATGGATGGTAGCCAACATCACAACCTGGTCAACACGGCATATATTCGTGGTCTAACCTTAGACGCGGAAGGTTCGTTTTTCTCTGTTACCATGCGTAGACATAACACGAATATAGAATACTTACTTGAGTATTAAAGGGGGACTGAAACGCAGCTGGTTTATGCCATATATTTAAAGACATACCATGTAAGTATACATTGATGACGACAGAAACCTGCTCATTTATAAGGCACGCTGGAAAACTTATTTTATTCGACGCCTAAATCGCCAAAATAAAGCACTTCGTATCGCCATCTTTTTTTAGTCAAGTTCCAAGGGAGTGGTTTGAGTTATGCCTACCTAATCAATGTAAATAATTTTCATTTTCTTTCGATGTATTTCATAGTTTAAGACACAAAAGTTAAATTGCTTAACTTTCTCAATGCTTACACAGTTAGTTGTTAGCGTTAGTTCTTCGACGCTTTTATTCAGCATATGAAAAATCATATATTTTGTTTTGTTAATATTAATGATAATTTATTTAGTTTTAGTCATGTATCTATATTATGGAGTTCTTTAGTAATAAAATATTCAGTATTAATTGTGTTTGTGTTACCTGTGAAGGCCCCAGTTGTACTTGTTAGAGAAATATCATCAGCATAAGTAATTTAATTAAATATAGAATTGGCTTTCGAAAAATCATTGATACATATAATAAATAGCAATGGCCCTATGATTGAGGGACGCCCGTTTGTAAGGGTAAAGTGTCTGATTGTACCTCTTCCAGTTTCACGTACTCCCCGTTTGTAAGGGTAAAGTGTCTGATTGTACCTCTTCCAGTTTCACGTACTCCCTGTGTGTAAGGGTAAAGTGTCTGATTGTACCTCTTCCAGTTTCACGTACTACCCGTTTGTAAGGGCAAAGTGTCTGATTGTACCTCTTCCAGTTTCACGTACTCCCCGTTTGTAAGGGTAAAGTGTCTGATTGTACCTCTTCCAGTTTCACGTACTACCCGTTTGTAAGGGCAAAGTGTCTGATTGTACCTCTTCCAGTTTCACGTACTCCCTGTGTGTAAGGGTAAAGTGCCTGATTGTACCTCTTCCAATACAGATAGTCAAGTAATAGATGTATGGATGTGGGTTCCAATCCATAGTATTTTAGCTTTTATAGTAAAATTTAATGGTCGAGTGTATCGAATGCTTTAAGACAAGTCAAGAAATATACTAATAGGTAACTGGTTTTGAATAATTTGTGTAGTAATTATATCAGTCATTTCTAGGGTCGCATATTCAGTGGAATGGTGAGTTCTGAAACCATACTGATTATCGTACAACAGATTTGTATTTGTACATCAATAAGTGGTTATAAACAACTTGTTCTATGACCTTTGAGATGACTGGTAAAATTGATACAGTTGTGCAGTTAGAAAATTATGTGGGATTATTTTGATTACATATAGGTATTAGTTTTTCAAGTTTATTTTAAGTTGATCAGGAAATTTTCCAGTATTTAATACTTGATTTATCAATATTGTTGAGGGTTTGACTATTTCTGGTTCAATTGATTTCAATAATTTGCATAACTATTTTTGTTGGAAAGGTTGTGGATAATTTGTGATATTTAATGTCTAGTATTTGAAAACTGTATTCGTTTTAATTATGAGGTATAGCGTAACCTTATTTGAACTTTTATAGGATATACTTTCTGGAAGCTTAGGGCATATTTGCGTAAAATAAGGTTAAATTCATTGGTGATATCAATCTTATTCGTATACGCTGGATTGGTTTGTTGAAAACATGTTGGAAATTGTGCTGTGGGTTTCTGTTTTGATATGATTTCATTTATTGTTTTCCATGTATTTGCTGTATTGAATTTGTATTTATTAAAAATTAACTCATAGTATGATCTCTTACATTCTCGTATGCTCCGTTTAAGTATTGTGTTATATGTTTTAAATTAATGTAACATTTATCATATTCTTTTTAGAAAATTTAATTGGCATGTATTTATTTTTGGCAGTTTCTATTAATTGATATATATAAGATTATAATTATAATGTGTATCAGCGTTGGGCTCCTGTCCATGTTATTATAAATGTCGGATGTACGATTGTCACGTTTAATTCTTGCTAAAGCTTCGCTAGTTTCTATGCGTGCTTCCGTTATTTTTAGATTTGATAATTTGTGGTCGATTATATGCATAAAAATAAAGTAAGGTTTGTGATCCGAAAATGTTTATCAATATGCCGGCACTAAGACTGATTTAGTCAGTTTACAGAAAAAGTTTAAGATTAATGTACTGCGACTCTCTGGGAATCGTGTTGGAAGCGTAATTTGTGGATACATGCTATGCGATGTGAGAAGATCAAAGAATTCACTTACTGGGCCCACAACGCTTCATCTACATATTTTATAGATCATTATGGTTATCTGTCTGTCTGTTTGTGGACCGATAACTCCCTTAAAGTTTGCATCTATTTCTACAGAAATGTAGTATGTGATCTACCGGCACATTGGGGTGATTCGTTAGATTTGTTTCGAAATACTTGCCTTTAGACCCCGGAACATCTCTGAATTTACCCTGGACGCCCTTCGCGGCCATTTTTAAAATGACCAGCAATATTTGTTTTTCCCCTATCTGTAGAACTGCGTCACATAGAGCGGTAATCGTGCGCTCAAAATATATGTTTTCGGGGGTACCGAGTTCATACATGTCATCATTGACCTTGTCCGACATAGGCATCCGCCATTTTTTAGAGATGGCGGCTGTTAAAACTAATGCCTCTATATATTATGAACTATCAAAAATAGATAAGCGAGTGAAAAATTAACAACTCGAAACACGTCCAAAAACGCTTTTTTGAACGATTGCTACTACCATTACGGTTCGCCAATCCCAACGATCTTGATATTGTTTAAAAGCTGACGCTTTCTGCTATTCAAACAACCATAACTGCTTTCCTGATAACCATTCCTAAATAAACTATAAACTGACATGCAACCGTGCCGCTTCCGGTGTCTTAGACACTGCGAACGATGTTGGTTCGTCAACACAGTTCACCAACCTACCGATTGAGGCACCACTATTTGATTTCATGCTCTAAGCTTCACGCACTTTTAAATGGCGGCTAAACTTGCATATTCGAAGTAGGCGTGACATCACAATCGCGTATATAAACCAACCAACGAATGCGTTTAAATTAAGTCAATTATTTAATGTTAAAAATGTTAAACAATTATCTAATCTAGCCAAATTTATTAAATATATAATGCCGGTGTTTCCTTTTTCGTAAATGTAATTCACATAGACCTAACTGTGTTATGTTAAATAATGTGTTATGTATTGAGTAATTAACACGCACAGTGGTTATGTTATTGTTATATATCATATTTGTTACATTTACCTTTTGAAAATGTATACGAATGTTTCTTTTACCCAGAAAGGGGTCGGATGAAACAATAAAATAATTTGTCATTTGTCATTTGCAACGAATTTTGACCCTTAGTCTCCGTTGGTTGGCGAAAGTTATTGTGACGTCACGCCGACGCACATATAATATATCGGTTTCGTTGACATCAAAGCATGTATCGCCGCCGTTTAAAATTGGGTGCAACTTATAACATGGAATCAATAAATTGTGAAGTGGGCATGCCTGAACCTATGCAAATGAGGAAAACAGCGCCGCAATCGGAAGATTAGTGTACTGAGTACTCGCCCCCAACATCGTTCGGAACCATACAGAACGAAAACGCCATGATTCTAGGTCCTTCTATAGGTGTCTGTAAACCGGTACCGGGAAATCTAGATGATACTAGAATAAAAGAAAGTGCATCCTTTCAAATTATACCAACATCGTCGGGTTCGGACGAGCCGAGAGGTTGCCAGCGACCGTACAATTTCATGTTTTGGACGTGTTCCGAGTTGTTAATTTTTCGCTCACTTATCTATTTTTAGAACTATGTAACAAAGACCAGCCATATTGGTGGGGAAATATAAGTATTTAGACTGCGATTAAAGTATTATCAAATGTTTTACATTTGACCTTCGTCGACATTCATATCCGCCATTAAAAGAAATTGACCGTCAAAACCAATCCTTTCCATATCTTAAGAACTACAACACATAGAACTGCTGTGGTTGTGTTAAGGTGTACGTTTTTCGGGGTAATGATTTGAACTGTTTTATTTTTGACCTTGTCCGACATTCATGTCAGCCATTTTTATAAAGATGGCGGACGTTTAAAAACCATTGTCTCAATTATTGTAAGATCTACGTCACGCAGAGCAGTCAGCTTGGAGCCAAAAAATAGGTGTTCGTGTTGCGATCCGAAGTGTGTAAATTTTTATCTTGACTGATATTTACATCCGCCATTATACATATATATATATATATATATATATATATATACGTCTCGCAAAGATATGTTGAACTGAAGAAGAATATATATAAACGTAGCTGCCCGGATGATCCCACGATACGCTGCTCTGTCTGCCGTTCGTCTCCCAGCTCTCACGATGTCGTCTTCCATCCAGTCGCTGATGTCCTGCTCCCATCTTCTCCTTGGTCTTCCCCTTCCTCTCTTTCCCTCCACTTTGCCTTCTAGGAAAGTTTTCTCTAAGGAATTATGTATTTTGATGTGGCCAAAATAACTCAGTTTTAGTCCTTTTATTCTATTCACTAGTTAGCAGTTCTTTATGTCAACTTTTTTAAAGATATCTGCATTTGATTGTTCTTGTTATCCATGGCACTCTTAGGAATTTTCATCTCAAACGCTTTTATTCTTCTCATGTCTTCTTTGTTCAGTGTCCACGCTTCGCTCCCGTATAGAGCTGTTGGGAAAACGCAAGTTTTTAAAATTCTTATCTTTGTTGGTATGTTTTGTCCTTTCCATACATTTTTCAGATTATTTATTTTCTGCGTTGCTATGGCTATTCTTCTTCTGATCTCTGATGATATCTTGCCGTCTCCTTGTACTCTTGCTCCAAGGTATTCGTAGTGGTTCACATTTTCAACTTGCTCCCCGTTGATTGCAATTTCTGTTTTTTCAATGCATTTGTCACTGTGTTCTTTTGCAGACATGATTAGGTTTGTTAGGCCGATGATTGTAGTGGACAGGAGTGCGGTATCGTCTGCGTATCATAGGTCTCTGATTCTATATCCATGAATATTCACTTCATCGTATCATGTACTTCTGTCATATAATTCTACATTTCTCATTATGTCTTCTATGTAGAGGTTGAATAGGTATCGGGATAAACTACATCCTTTTCTTACTCCTTTTCCCAATAAAACAGTTTCTGTAGTTATGTTTTCCAGCCTGACTACTGCTTGTTGGTTGCTATAAAGTGATTTCAAGAGGGCGATTATCGTTGGGTGGAAGTTCATGTCACTGAGCCTTTTCCACATCATCTGATGATTCACACAGTCTAAAGCCTTGGAATAGTCGATGATGCATATTCTTAGATCATTATTTATCTCTCTGAATTTCTTAATCAACATTCTCAGTTTGAATATGTGGTCCCTTGTACCTCTGTTTTTTTCTGAAGCCTGCCTGTGTACTGCTCACTTCCATTTCCATTTTATCTTGCATTCTTTTCATTATGATTTTCAGCAATATTTTGCTTGCACGGCTAATGAATGATATGGTTCTGTAGTTGGAGCATAGCTGTAGGTCTCCTTTCTTTGGTAATGGGGTGTGTATGGATTTCTTCCAGTCGTCTGGCCATTTTCCACTCTTCCATATTTTCTTACACAGTGCATGGTATATGTCTATTCCTTCTTCTTCCGCTGATTTTATCATTTCTGCCTGTATGTTGTCGCACCCAGGGCTTTTCACATCTTTTAGACTATTAATGTCCCATTTCACCTCATCTCTTAATTGTTCGAGATCGTCCTCGTCTTGGTCTTATTTCCCATATCAGGGGGGTCGTTCTTGTCTCCATCTCGTGCGTACATATTTTCACAATATTCTTTCCATCTTTTGGCTATGTCTTCTGCATCAGTCAGAGTTTTCCCATTTTTATTTTTGATGACACCGAGTCTGGGCTGGAATTTACTTGTCATGTTCTTTATTTCTTTAAACATTTCTTGGTTTCGGTTTTATGCCATACATTCCTCTATTTTCTTACACTTGGCTTCTATATACTTTTGTTTGTCCCATTTGCACAGTTTTTTGATTAATTTGTTCATCTCATTATACCTTAATCTGATCGATTCCTGGTTTTTGCGTTTCTTAAGCTCTTTCCTTTCTGCTATTTTCTTTAAGGTCTCTATACAGATCCAGGGTTGGTGTTTCCTCTCTCTCTCTCTCTCTCTCTCTCTCTCTCTCTCTCTCTCTCTCTCTCTCTCTCTCTCTCTCTCTCTCTCTCTCTCTCTTCCGTAGGTGTTTTTCCGCTTCTTCTCGGAAAATTGTCTTGATATAATTTGCAATCTCTTCTGGTTCTTTCTCTTCTGTCATTGTCAGTAAAGTTGTAAATCGATTCTTCACAGATACTGTGTATTCGTCTGTCAGATTTTCTACATCATATCTCTGTGTTGTTGTCACTCCGTTTTTCACTTTCACCTTAAGTTTAATCTCTGCCACCAGTAGTTCACGATCAGATCCACAGTCTGCTCCTGGTAGTGTTCTTGCACCTCTTATTGCTGATATCCATTTCTTTTGTATCATGATGTAGTCTATCTGATTTCTAGTCTTTCCATCTGGCGATGTCCAAGTGTAGATTCTTCTAGGGTGATTTGAGAAATTGGTATTTACAATTGTGAGGTTATTAGCGATGACGAACTCAACAAGTCGTTCTCCCCTTTCGTTTCTCTCTCCTAATCAAAATTTCACGATTATTCCTCATTCTATCTCGTCTTGTCTTTGTCCTACTTTGGCGTTAAAATCACCCATGACAATGGTGATGTCCGATTTCTTAGATTCGTCTATTTCACCTTGCAAATTAGTATGAAAAGCTTTTGAATGAATGAAAGTTTTATTCAACGAAAACAACATAATAATACATGCACAATACATGCTTCTATTTCTTCCTCTTCTGCTGTTAATGTCGGCGCATAGACTTGTATTATTTTGATATTCTTCACTTTTCCTTGTAGCCTTATGCTCAGAATTCTGTCATTTACTGGTTTGTATCCAAGTACTGTATTTGCTATTTGTTTACTCACATATATTGCTACGCCTTCTTGTCCTGTCATTGCTTGTCCGGAGTATATGAATTTTCCTCCTGCGTGTGGTGTAAAATGACTTTGTCCCGCCCATCGGTGTTCTGCTATTCCTAGGACACTTATATTGTTTTGTTTCGCTTCTTATATAACATTGTTATATATATATATATATATACATACATACATTAAGGACGTCAATACAATATATTAAGGACGTCAATACAATGTTTTCGTATATCAAGAATACGTCACATATAACCTTAACATTGTTGTAAAAGAGCAAGGTTTGGGGTTAGTGATTTCAAATATGTTTATTTTGACATTCTCCGACATTCGTCGAAACATATTCCACTTTTGTTATATATGACATATCACGTGTTCCTGTCCCTGGTTAGAGAGTTGTTCCGGACTTCCGGTAATAAAATGTTTTGTTCTATTTGACTACGTCAATAGTTCTCTGTAAATGTCGTAACCAATACACGACATATTGGCGACGAACGATGGGATGAGTAACCACAACAAGACGAGCTCTAGCACCTAGACCGTCGCACGCAAGTAGAACTTTCGCTGACTACGTCATTGTGAAAAATGGAAAACACGGGTTTCGAGCCGTTCGCCATAACGCCCGCTGACAGCGCAAGTGCGCGATGGGAGCGGTGGATTCGCCGTTTCGACAATTTCGTCGTCGCGCGAGATATAGACGACGACAGGCGGAAGAAGGCGATGTTGTTACACTACGCTGGTGAAGCTGTATTCGAGCTGAGTGAGTCTGTTGGTGTCGTCGACAGTGACAATTACGCTGAAACGAAAGACAAGCTTACGGCCTACTTCACACCGAAACGAAACGAAGAATATGAAGTGTTCGTCTTTCGCCAGTCACAACAGCACACTGGTGAGACACTGGACCAATTTCACGCTCGACTTCAACTGCTGTCTAAAAATTGCAATTTTCAAGACAAATCGCGTGAAATAAAATCGCAAATCATTCAGAAGTGCACGATGCCTAAGATTCGCGAAAAGGGACTGAGTGAGGCAACGATCAGTCTCGATCGTTTGCTGACGTACGGTCGTACGCTTGAATCATCAATCATCGGTCATGGGGACCAACGCCGCGTCAACGACGAACGTCAACGCAGTTTCCAGTGATCGTCATCACCACCCGCGTTCGAGGAAGCAAAACCGCGACTGGAATAGTCGTTCTGTTGGTCGCCAGGGTGCGCCACCGAAAACTGACAATCAACGAAAACCCCGTCGTGTGGCGCCACCGCGCTGCAGCGATAGAGTTTCAAAATATGGCAATGCACAATCTTGTCCAGGCTGTGGAAAATCTCCGCACAATAGAACGGAATGTCCAGCTTGCGGCAAAACATGTTACAAATGCGAAAAACCTAATCACTTCGCTAGAGTGTGTAGAGCTGTCTTGGCAAACACTAATTTGGTAAAGGACGTTCCACAACAATCAGACAATGCAGGTTTATGCAACGACACATACACATTAATTCTGTACAACTGCAACGCCACGCGCACGAACACTGTCGCACCATACATGTGTACAATTGACATTCAGAGTACACGAGTCAAGATGGAAATTGATACTGGGGCTTCAGTTTCGTTGATAGCAGACAGAGACTGGGTTAGAATCAAAGAGGCTAATCCACAGCTGACACTCAGCACACGTGACGTGCCAAGTCTGCGCACGTATTCAGGCGACACAATTCAACCACTGGGGCAGGTGCTATTGAATGTACATCACAATCGCCAACATCATACGCTGAGTGCGCTGATCGTCCCAGGGGCTGGTCCGAATCTGCTCGGACGTGATTGGCTGTCGGTGCTACGTCTTAATTGGGCTGAACTGCATAAAATGGACCAATATTCGTTTCTTGAGCATTACCAAGCTGTCTTCACGGCAGGACTAGGCAAGCTCAAAGGAGTTACTGCCAAGTTGTACATTGATGAGTCTGTACAGCCACGGTACTGCAAACCACGTCCAGTGCCGCTCGCTCTTCGTGCAAAGGTAGAAGATGAACTAGAACGCCTACAGGCTGAGGGCGTCATTCATCCCTTTTAGTTCTCAGAATGGGCTGCTCCTATTGTACCAGTACTCAAGTCTTCAGGAGACATCCGGATTTGTGGAGACTACAGGGTCACGATAAACAAGGCAGTGAAGGTCGACAAATATCCCATTCCCAACATCGATGATCTGTTCGACAAAGTAGCTGGTGGACAACTGTACACAACGCTCGATCTAAGCAACGCTTATCAACAAGTTGTCCTCGATCAGGAGTCGCGCAAGCTAACCACAATCAACACCTCCAAAGGTCTGTTCGAGTACGAACGCCTTCCGTTTGGCGTGTCTTCTGCTCCTGGAATTTTCCAACGCATCATGGAGCAACTGCTGCAGAACATTCCTATGACCGTGGTATATCTGGACGACATCCTTGTTTCTGGAAGGACACCAGAGGAGCACGACAGCAACCTGCAAATGGTGCTCACGCGACTGCTCGATACTGGAATACGGTTGCAGAAGGAGAAGTGCACGTTTCGACAGACGTCTTGCAAGTACTTGGGCCATATCATCGACAGGGAGGGCATCCACCCGACGAACGACAAGGTGCTCGCCATACAGAGTGCGCGTGCCTCGCAAAACGTGCAGGAGTTGCGCAGCTACCTTGGTCTGATCCACTATTATCACAACTTTCTGCCGAACATCAGCAACCTCTTGGCACCGCTGCATGAGTTGACTCGATTGGACGCGAAGTGGAAATGGAGTGCGATTCACCAAGATGTATTTGAACGATCAAAGGCATTAGTGTCTTCTTCTACGGTGCTTGTGCACTACAACCCCCGTTTACCCATCGTTGTGAGCAGTGACGCTTCTCCCTACGGCATCGGGAGCGTGTTGTCTCATCGCCTACCCGACGGCAGCGAAAAGCCAGTAGCGTTCGCGTCACGCACTCTATCTTCTGCTGAGAAGAAATATGCGCAACTAGAAAAGGAGGCGTTATCTCTTGTGTTCGGAATTACGAAGTTCCACAAGTACCTCTATGGTCGCGAGTTCGTACTGCAATCGGATCATAAGCCATTGTTGGGACTCTTGAAACAAGATCGACTCATATCGCCAATGTCCAGCGCACGAATACAACGTTGGGCGCTGACAATGAGCAACTACCAGTACAAATTTGAGTACAGGCCGGGGACCAGCATCAGCCACGCTGACTGCCTTAGTCGATTACCTCTGCCTGACACACCAGAGAAAGTACCGGTTCCACAAGAAGTAGTCCTGGCATTGTCAACCATGGACGAGAGCCCGGTCACATCGGACCAGATCGAAAAATGGACGGCTCTTGACCCCGTTCTTTCACAAGTACGTCACTTTGTGGAACACGGTTGGTCTAACCAAGCACCACGAGAGCTCGATGCATACTGTCAACGAAAAGACGAATTGAGCGTACAACAAGGAGTGTTGTTCTGGGGAGCCAGAGTGATCGTGCCGCCCAAGGGACGCGATGCGCTGCTGGATGAGTTGCATAACACACACCCTGGCATCGTCAAGATGAAAGCGCTCGCCCGAAGTTACATGTGGTGGCCTGAATTGGACATGGAGATCGAAAGATACGTGAAAGACTGCAATGTGTGTCAGCTGCACGGCAAGCAACCGCCTGTAGCACCACTACACTCGTGGGAGTGGCCAGGTCGCGCTTGGCACCGAATCCATATTGACTATGCTGGACCGTTTGAAGGTCGCATGCTGTTGATCATTGTGGACGCACACAGCAAATTCATCGATGCTCATGTGGTATCTACAGCAACCACGAGCATAACTCTCACCAAACGTCGGCAAACATTCGCATATATTGGACTGCCTAACACGATCGTCTCGGACAATGGAAGTTGTTTCACAAGCGAGGAGTTTGGACAATTCTGCAGAGCAAATGACATCAGACACATCAGATGTTCACCGTACCACCCATCAAGCAATGGTTTAGCTGAGAGAGCAGTGCAGACAATCAAGGCTGGTCTGAAGAAAACCAAAGGTAATCTGGAAGACAGATTATACACTCTGCTAGCGAGGTACCAGATCACGCCACAGGGTACCACGGGTCGAACACCTGCAGAATTCGTACTCAAGACTTCACCTCGAACACGCCTGGATCTCATACGACCATCAGTTCAAGATCGCGTTCTGCAAAAACAGGCATACGACAAGCAACGTCAGGACGCTCATGCGGCTGCACGTACGTTCCGAGCCGGAGACTGCGTCTGGGCCATGAATTTCCAAGGAAAACCTAAGTGGGTTTCGACAGTCATCGAGAACCAGCTGGGCCCACTCACGTTCACCGTACGTTTGAGTGACGGCCGCCTTTGGAAACGCCACCAAGACCATCTCAGAGAGAGACGACCCGATGAAACGGAGACGGTTGATGCAGAACAACAACAACAGCAGCAGCAGCAGCAGCAACAATCGGTTGTTCAACTGCCAGAAGTACTACCTCCGTCGCCAGCTATCGACGCGGAGGCGATCGCGAGTACTCGACATTCAGTGTCTACAGAAGGTTCGGAATCGAACTTTCCCAACGTCACTGTGACGGAATCTGCGACACCAAGATTGGTGGCAAGTCCCGTGAGAAGATCTACCAGAGTAGTGAAAGCACCTATAAAGTTAAACTTGTGAACTATAACTACAAAGTTAGTGTAGTTATCAGTGTACGTTTTTATTTGCACATTTTCTACGAGCTGTAGAACACTCTGGACTGTTTTCTAATTTAGTTTATTTCATTCATAGAACAGTGAACTCTAATACTAGTTTGTATCCTAAAGAGGGAGGAATGTTATATATGACATATCACGTGTTCCTGTTCCTGGTTAGAGAGTTGTTCCGGACTTCCGGTAATAAAATGGTTTGTTCTATTTGACTACGTCAATAGTTCTCTGTAAATGTCGTACCCAATACACGACAACTTTGCAGCTGTTTTCCACAAAACGGCGAACATTCTTCCCCCTCCGTTGCTGTGTATGGTCTTTAAGATTTACAGACAGTAAATATCCTAGATAATGTCAGTATACTGTGTGTTGCTGAGCTGGGGCATAACATATGAAGAATATTCGATACTGGTCTAATGGTCTTGAAGATCGCTGTTGCAACATGTTGACAGTCATCTTACCTTCAGGAAAGCATCGGTCATGGTTGCAGTCGCTATCTCAATGTGCATCCTGCCCAGCATTATGACGACAGGCTTCTCATCGTCAGTGTCCGGCCATGTCTACTGTATTTCTCCAGAGCATAGATCGGCTGGTCAATAGTGATGAATCTAGCCAGATTTCAGAACGTTAGCGGCTGTCGTGAGGACACCCATGGACTGACGAATTTGCGACACGGAAGTAACTTCACCGCAGAAAACGGCAAAAGGAGAATAAATAGGTCTTAATACATACCTTCAACTACCTGCATATTCAGATTACTCGCATGGTATGCAGCCCAAGTCCCTAGACACCGAATTATGTGTCATCTATTCACCGACGTTGACTCATTCTGTATGTTCTAGTCACCTCCTGTTCCGCTACAGGTAAACCAGTCTCTCTTGGCTTGGAGTCAGTAGCCAAGTGTTGCGCTAACGTTTGGCATGTTTCCTTTGGACAGTGGCGGGGCGTTTGTTGACAACGATGGTAACTCAGGAGCTGTTGACATGTCCCGAGCAACAATGGACAATGCTGAGAAGGGACTGTTCCTTCACAATGCGGCAGCCCTACACTGTGTTTGTCTTGGTTGTATAGTGAAATTGTGAAAGTTCAATCCCGTGGAACGATCCTAGGGCTGACGTGGACGTCGTTTCGTGGTCAATGTTATTGTTATCCTCTGCGGTTGGATGGAATGACAAATGGCCTTCTTTTTATGGTAGCGCTGCAGTATATTGTTCCCTAGCTCAGATGAGATCTGGTACACACGGGCGTATGACACTGACATTCCCAGGTAAAACAATGTATCAACGAACTCTCGCTTCCTGGATCTCGAGTGGTGGACTACTCCAATACACAGAGGCAGTGATGGCTCTCCATGTGGACTGCGTCTTGATGAATGTCGGATAAGGTCAAAATAAACATAATTAAAATCAATAACCACAAATCTTGCTCTTTTACAACAATGTTAAGGCTGTATGTGCCGTATTTTTGAGATACTAAAACATTGTTATTGACTTGCGTAATGTGCATAATGGCGGATTCTATGTCAGTGAAGATACAAATCTACATATTTGAGATCGCAACCAGAATACCTATATTTTGGCTCCAAGCGGACTGCTCTACGTGATGTAGTTCTTACGATATGGATATATTGGTTTTACACGTCCGCTACTTTTTTTATTAAAATTGACTGACAAGAATATCGGACAAAGTCAAAAGTAAAGTATTTGAAAATCATTACCCCGAAAAACCTATAGTTTAACACAAACATAGCAGCTCTATGTGTTGTAGATCTAAATATATGGAAAGGATTGGATTTGACGGTCAACATTTTTTTTTATGGCGGATATTAATGTCGACGAAGGCCAAATGCAAAACATTTGATACAATTGAAATCCCTGTCCACGTACCTATGTTTAGTCACCAATATTACAGCTCTAGCTGGAATATTTCAAAGGATATAGGGAGACAGTAGTTTTGTCGGCAGCCATCTTTAACTATAACGGATGCGTATGTCGGCTGACGTGAACGTCGGACAAGGTCAAACGTAACATATTTGAAATCGCTACCCAAAAAACCTACATTTTGACACAAAAATAACCGTTCTATGTGTTGAAGTTCTTAAGATATGGAAAGGTTTGGTTTTGACGGTCGCCATTTAAAAAAATGGCGGATGTATAATAATAATAATAATTTTATTTGATCAGAAAATGGAAATACATTTTGCACCGGGGAGTTTGCCTAATTAAACTTAGTATTTAAATCACATTGCAAATGTACATACTGAAATCAAGTATGTAGACAGTTGCTAATTAGTAATATTGAGTGTTGTACGTAGATAATAGTAGAATCATGAATAATTCGGTCATGACATACCAGCAATAGTAAATAAATTAAACTAATTAAAACAGTATGAATAATTATGTTAAAATAATATGGTAATATTAAAAGACAGTGAATACATTAATCAATGATGTGATGTATCTATGACCGGTTCAGAAACTTTATGGAGGATGGAATGAACGATTTCATGGCACGATATGTTCGTGCAGTTGGCATTCTGTGCCTCCTTCCAGAGTGGACAAGTTCATACTGGTCGTGTAAGAAGTTGGTGGGATCAGATAAGATTTTCTTTCCATTTGCAAGGTTCTCGACTTGTACAATTGCTGTAAACTGGTTTTGGGTGTACAACATCCCGCGATCTTACAAAAAGTGATATATAGTTTATTTAGTTCCCCCTGTTTTTGACTGAAAGATTTCCCCTCCAGCAAATAAGCCCGAAAGTTATTATACTTTTCACAAATGAATTGTGAAACAGAAACATAATATTTCTGTCAACGTGCATTGCATTGAGGTTTCTCAGGAAGTGCAATCTTTGTTGGCCTTTCTTGTATAGAGTCATTGTATTATCATCCCACCTTAATTTGTCATCGATTGTAGAACCAATATATTTATATGAATGTACAATTTCTATGTTTTGCCCTTTGATGTTGACACGATTGGGATGATGTACACCTGATCGAAAGTCTATTACAATTTCCTTGGTCTTGATAACGTTCAATGCAAGGCAATTGGCCATACACCATTTGAATGTCGACGAAAGTCAAATGCTAAACCTTTGCTTAACTTTAAAACGCTGACCACATACCTATACTTTACTATCAATATTACGGCTCTGGTGCCATAGTTCATAAGATAGACGGACATTAGTTTTGACGGCCGCCATCTTTAACAATGGTGGATGCTTATGTCGGACAAGGTCAATGATAACATATTTGAAATTGTTACCCCGGAAAACCTATATTTTGAACGCAAGATTACCACTCTATGTGATGCAATTCTTGAGATGGGTGAATTAAGTTTCGGTGGCCAATTTTGTAAAAGGCCTCCAAGGGCGTCCGATGCAAATTCAGAGATGCCCCGGGGTCTAAATATATTTGTATTTGTGAGTTCTACCTGAGTGACAAGTTTCCTTCCTGGTTTTATCAAAATAATGCAGTTATCGGCCGTACTTATATATTTTAAAATTATATTGTTGACATTTCATCAGTACTAAACGTTATGCTGTTTGCTGGTGATAGCAACATGTTTTGTTTCGGAAAGCATCCTGTGCAGCTCAGCAAGGATATAACCAGTGTGTTATAAAAGCTACATGTGTGGTTTTTAGTAAACGGTTATCTTTATATTATATATTACTGTTACATTAATGCAAATATCGATATAAAGTGGACATGTGTGATAGTGTATATGTTAGTAAGTTTTTAAGAATCTTGATTGACCATAAGCCCACTTGGAAGAAATGTGTTACTTTGATAAAATCCAAAGTGTCAAAAACTACTGCTATTTATGTACAGAGCAAGGTACGTAATTGACAAAAACACCATGTTCATATTATATTTTGCACTATTTCTCCCTTATACACCATACTGTTGTGAAGTCTGGGGCAATACATATAAACACTTGTTAACAGCGTTTTTGTTATACAAAAGAAAGTAATCAGGCTCATTTACAATGAAACTCTTTTATGTTGTGCTAATACATGTGATTTAGGTACACTAACCATACCTGATATACTAAAATTTAGATTTTATATTGTAATGCTAAGGCTAAAATAAATTGTTGCCATAAATATTAAACATTCAAGAATAGATTCTTTGCTACTAATATTGTTGGCAGCCATGTTGGATTGATGACAAATAAAATTGCCCGATGGTGCTAGAGTGGCATCTGGCAGGTTATTTCTAGACACCCTTGCTGTTAATAATCCATCAAAAACAAACGTAGGTCATACTCGATTTCTAAATTCAACCTAAAACGACCTGTTGGCTGCCCGACGATATGCTCAGACTCGGGTTATAGCGTCATCACAGTCGTGGTCATTGTCATTTAGATAAACAGCAGGTGTGGGTCAATGTGTGTTATACTTGTAGAATCTTCTGTGCTGTGTTATGTAGGCAGGCGAGTCTACTGGTGCGACGGCTACAATATTATGTCTGTGGCATATGACGGCAGCAACAGGACCCTGCTCATTCACAGTTCATATTATCGGCGATTCTACGGAATAACATTCATTGGAGATAAATTGTATTACACCGATAACAAGTAAGTAGCATTGGGTTACTGAGGTATGAATGGTCACAATGTTTTGTTGTTGGTATTGCGTGGGATGTAATATTGCTAGTATCAGCTTATGTGGTGGCAGTATTTATGGTGATGGTGGCGGTGGTGTTGTTGGATAGTGTTCTAATTCGTCCATGGTCCAAAACCAGAAATGTCACTTATTAGTACCATCAGGGGTGGCAAGATCTAGTTATTATTTTTGAAATGGTCCATATCTATGGAACACATGTTGATGTGATAACCATTGCTTAGAGGTAGCATATGGTTTGGCGGTCATATTTAAAAATGGGCAAAAAATCAAATTTCTTCATATCATAATAACTGCGTCACCTAGAACCAATGATAGGGGTCAAGCATTTCAAGTTTTTACATTTTGAATTCCGTAACATTCACATCCGCCATTTTTAAATGTGGCGGCCGTTAAAAAATGGCGGCCTTCAATATAAATGTATATAGTATATCTTAGCAAATAAGTCACGTAGAACAGTAATTTGTGTGCCTGTGCATACAATTGTTGGCAGCGATTATAAAAATGTAAAATTTGACCTTCTCTGAAATATATATTCACCATTTTTAGAGAAGGCGCTCGTCTCAGACTATTATTACCGTATTTTAAGGTTAGAATACCGGTTGATGAAAACCATAAAAAATGCTCATTTGTTTATAATATTGTACTTTGATGTATACTAAAGAGTCTGCATTTATTTGTTTATAAAATAATAATTAATAAATAATTGAAAAATATATTTTAATGCAATTTGGTTTAGTCGGCCATCTTTATCAGCCATTTTCTCAATGTCATGGATGTTTTTCACGAAAAACGCTAAAACGCGAATTCCTTAAAAGATTTGTGCCATGAAATTTGGAACGTGTCTTGCCCTCAATAGTGTCCTCAAAATAATGTGGTACTTTCTTCATCAAAATATTATTATTTTGTAAAATATTCATTTTATTAGACAATTTTGTTGGAAGATGGGAGAAAGTAAAAAAAATTCAAATAATATGTTTTCCTTCAAACGCTGTCATAATTTTAGTTATAATACAATTGTCATACTTTGCATAAAGTTTGATAAGCATAGCTATAATGTTCTCCAACTGTTCAGTCAAGTAAGCATTTGAAACAGCTTCTTACTTTTGTATTAACGATAATAATGATGTTACCATGGCAATCATAGTGTAGATAACGTCAAAATATAGTTTATCGTGTTTGGGGATTTCAAATACATTACTTTCTGACCTTCGTTGACATTCATATATCCGCTATTTTTCAAGATGGCGCCCGAAAACTTACATGTAGCTCGGAATTATATGCTTATTGTTAATCAGTTCAGTCATTGTCATCGCCATCTCCACAATTACAGTTACCTAGTTCAACTGCGAACTGTTCTTCTGTCTTCGGACTGCTGCACGTCTGTAGTTTGCACATGTTGGGTAATGCCAGTCCACTGACAAAACGCATGCAACTTGCCAGTTTGAAGAAACGGAGGCATTTTCATGACAACAGTTGCAAAACTGCATCTGGGGCTGGAGGAGTGCCCATCCACTCGATGACCAAATGACTCTCATCATATGTTGTCCATCCATACTCTTTCGGGTCCGCGACAAATGGCTGAGTCTAAAGGTAGCACTTCCAGATGGATGCTTGGTAAATGGGAAGAGGAATATGCATGTGGATGCAATCTCTGCTTGGTGGAAACTGGCTGGATTCGACCTCTCCTCGTTTGGCACAGACATATTGGTAGCGCACTTCATTCACTTCGCCGGTGCTGTTTGTTGTCACACACACACGTGAAAGGTAAACAGCTGTATCTTGTGAAACAGTTGTTTAGGCTCTAGAGACTTCCCAAGATGTACCAAGTTGACAGAAAGCCTCCTGATGTGTGCTGTCCCTTTCCATCAGTTTCAGGGCGCACAGCCTGTTAGGAAACTCAAAGTGTCACAGCCTGACAGCACGGCATGTTAACGCACGAATACCAGTCCTATCTGTTATTGTATGTACGTCTGTTCTGTGACTTCCACCCAGTGGTATTTCGTCATCTTGTGGCAAACTTCCTCACAGGTTACATAAATGCTTGTTGTGTAGTATTCCCCTATACACCAGCAGTTTCCATTGTTCGATGATAAATCTTGATCTTGTACTGACTAGATGTGCTTAATTCCAAATTGCACCTCTCGGCATTGTTATTGACGTCTCCCGGTAAACGTCGGGTATATTCTACTGGAGAAACGTTTCTGTCCAACTCTCTAGCGAATGCAGTCTTGTTCGTCTTCCGCAAAGACCCATCAGCATTTGTGAGTGCCCAGGTTAGAGTGTAGCTTCTCCTAAGGGATGAGCCAGAACATCCCTCATGTGCAGCTGTCTAGTTCGCGCAACAAGGATCATGTAGCCAAATAAATTTCTACCATATCCACCTGTTTGGCTGTTCCTCTTCCACTGGCTTTCTTTGCGTTAAGACTGGAAAATGTCGTCAAGGCTTGCTTAATAATCTTGTCGCGGAATTTCGTGATTAGTGGAGCGTCTTGTAAGCCTGTCTTGTTGAACACCTGGTATGCTTCTTGTCCTAGTTGATGAGCTCCAAGAAGATCCTTGGCAACATTTGCCACAGTGCCAATGGATTGTCCAGTATCTTCAGGACACATTGGATTCAAATTAGAAACACAGTGGTAAACGATATGGGGATAGTTTGCTTTCGAGAGCTATGTCTTTAAAATGGAACATTAAGTAATGTCAGCGAAGGTCGACACAAATTTATTTGAAATCATCGCACCTGAAAACCTGTATTTTGACATAAACGTTGCGGTTCAAGGTTATGTCGTTCTTAAGATGCGATAAAATAGGCTTTGACAGGCGTAATCTTGAAAAATGAATGAATGTTGGCTAAGGTTAAAAGGTAATATATTTGAAATAACCGTACCTGAAAATCTATATTTTGACGTTCACCCTAGGTTATGTCGTTCTTGATATGCGTGAATAATAATTTGTGACGGGCGCATCTATAATTTTTTTAATCGCTGCCCACAAAGCTATACAATGACACAAGTTATTACTCTACGTTACGTATTTGCTAAGATGTGGTGACATTTGTATTGCCGACCGTCAGATAAAAAATGGCAGATGTGAAAGTCACATAAGATCAAATGTAAAATATCTGAAATCCTTGGGCACTAAAACTATTATATTGACACCAATCTATGGTTCTAGCCAACGCAGTTATTACAATATAAGGAAATTGGATTCGGAGGCCATTTTTTTAAAGATGGCCGCCAGGCCAAGAAAGCTTCTTATTTTGGCAAGGTTATCATATATTTTGTTTACTTATAGTGGTGAAACAAATAATTTGCTAACAAAGAAGTTTGCTACAACCGATGTCTGGTCTGACCTGGATTAAATATGAAATATCTTGTTCGTACTGGTCATTGATTCGGCACGCAATATTGAATTTAGTTTGTACCGCGAAATAGTAAGCTCAGAACAAAATTAATGTTAATTTTAAAATATTAAATATCGAAAGAGAAAGAGTCACTAAGTGTATGGGTGTTTTTACTGACCATGTACTAAATTGGAATGCTCATATCAAATATGTACAACCACAGCTTTCAAAAAGTACAATTATAATTGTATTTTCTTATTACAAAAAAGTCATTATGTATGGTGCAAAACGTCTGGATCATACAAACTAACTTTTCCAACAATTACATGTAAACGTTATTATTTACTAGCAAAATGCCAGTCATCTGACTGGATGCCTTGACAGTTGACAGTTGTGACAGTAATATAATTTACCAAATGTTAGAAAATTCACAAATCGTTACATAAACACCATCATGCGCTCACAGAAACTCGTTGTTTGTTAAAAATGACGAAGGTAGGAGAGAATGTGAAGTCCACGTCCAACGATATGCCCTATTCGTGAGAGTGTAGAATTGTTAAATAATATCCGTATTGCTAGGCTATCGGCATGAGGGCAGACATAAGCATTATTGTGTCAGCGTCTAATTCACTCACGCACGCACGCACGCACACACGCACACATGCACATCGGACTAACTTCGCAACGGGCATGTCACAATTTCATGAGAAGTAATGTAAGTAATGTATGTAAAACTAGGTTGGTGTGAGATGTTGATCGGGTTCGGAGAAGTCAGAAGAAGTGAGGAATGCTTCACTACCTTACAAAGCGGCCACCTACTACATCATTCCACGGTGAACAACGGTCAAGCAGAAGTTGGCTTTTTCCTAAACAAGAAATGGAAAGATAATATAGTGAGAGGTAACAGCATCAACCCCAGAGTAGCCGAACTTGTTATATCCATAACAAAGGGGTACACACATAGATAGTACAAATATATGCACCAACAACATCATACTCAGAAGAAGTCACAAACAACTTCTATAACGACGTGGATGAGACCTTAGAAAAGCCAACCCACTACATGATAGTGATGGGAGACTTTAATGCGCAAGTAGGGAAACGAACAAACATTTCGGAAACGGCAACAGGCAAAATGAATACCATGTTTCAGAAGAAAGCAGAGAGGAGATAAACGTGGAAAAGCCCAAATGGAGAAATGAAGAACGAAATTGACTGCATCCTGACAAACAGGCCAGACATAGTCACTGACGTACCTGTCATCAACCAAGTCAACATCAGAAGTGACCACAGAATGGCAATGAGCAACATCAAATTGGACGTCAAGGCTGACAGGAAGAAGTTGATAAACTAGCGACCACCAAGTGTAGATACCACACAAATAGGAAAAAGTTCGAATTCCAACTCGAACTGCAAAATCGATTCGAGACACTACAAGAACTAGACGACATCGACACCATGAGCGAAAACATCACTGAGATGAACCACCTAAGTGCGAAAAGAAAGACCTTAAGGCAATCAACTGGCATGTAAAGATGAAAATATTGTCACGGACACGAGCACTGATGAAGAAACGACGAGGAATGATGGATAACGGCGACCGTAAAAAAAACAAATAGAGTACGCAGAAATATGCAAGACCATCAAAAAGAAAGCGAAGGAGGACATCAGGAAGTACAAACAAGATATCATACGAGAAACGATTATGGCATCAAAAAGCCTGAAGAAAGCCGGAAGAACACCAACATTAAGCCGATACATACTGATTACACTTCAAGACAAGCAGAGTAGAGAAATACAAGACCAAGATATGATCATGGAACGAATAGAGGAATCTTACACCGAGTTATACGACAGTGAACACACTACCATAATTCACACCGACCCGAAAGAGGTGCCAGAGACAACACCATGGGAGGTGGAAGCAGCGCTAACAGATATGAAGAATGGGAAGACATCAGGTAACGACCTGCTTTTACTGTCAAACGTTTACATAAACATTGAACATTAAAAGCAGGTGAAGATAGCATCTCGAAGACACTGGCTAAGCTGTATAATAAATGATTATCAGAAAGACGAATACCCACCGCATGGAAGAACGCAAAGATGGTGATAATCTTTAAGAAGGGAAATAAGAAAGAAATACAGAACTACAGACCGATAAGTCTGTTATCTAACATATACAAATTACTCACAAAGATACAAACGAATAGGCTAGAGAAGACACTCGACGAAAACCAACCATGAGAGCAAGCAGGATTCAGAAGCAGGTACTCAACGACAGACCACATACACGTCATAAACCAACTAAAAGAGAAGTGCCGAGAATATAATATCCCGCTCAGCATCGCTTTCATCGACTACGAGAAGGCTTTCGACTCGGTGCAAACTCAAGCAATACTGACCTCCCTTCAAGAACAGAGGATAGAAGACGTGCACATCGAACTCCTGAAAGACATCTACACTAACAGCTCGGTGACAATCCACCTACACAAAAAGAGCAACAAGATGAACATCAAGAGTGGAGTACGACAGGGTGATACCATATCGCCCAAGCTGTTTACGGTAACACTCGAAAGCATATTCCGAAGACTGACCTGGGAAACCAGAGGCTTGAGGATAGACGGAGAGTATCTCAGCCATCTTCGCTTCGCCGACGACATACTCATATGCGCTACTACAAAACATGCTGCAGGAGGTAGCTGATGAAAATGAAAAACAAGGTCTGAAGATGAACATTTCGAAGACAAAAGTAATGTTACAAAAATGACACACCAATATATATCAACGCGACGCAGATAGAGAACGTTGAAAGCTACGTCTATCTGGGACAGCGATACAATATCAGAGACAAAGACCAAGACTAGGAGATTCAAAGAAGAATCACCACCGTTTGGACAGCATTCGCCAAACACCGCGACATCTTCAAGGGAATTTTGGAACCTGCTTGAAGAGACAAGTCTACATACAACTCATGCGTACTTCGAGCGATGACATACGGCGCGGAAACATGGTCACTCACCGTCCAGGCAAAGAACAAGCTAGCAGCCTCTTAAGCAGAGATGGAAAGAAGTATATTAAACATCACATATCGGGAAGAAAAAACAAACATTTGGGTAAGACAAAGGTCATAAATGTGATAGAAAAAATCAGAATACAGAAGTGGACCTGGGCAGGGCACATCAGTTGACTACGAGATAGCCGTTGGATATCGCATATCACAACCTGGAGATTTTACGAAGGAAACCGATGTTGAGGAAGACCGGCAATACGGTGGAGAGACGAACTAGACGAGTACTGGAAGGGCACTATCTGGCAGAGGATAGCGCAAGACAGGCAGATATGGAAACGACATGCTTGAAGCCTTCGCCCAACTACGGGACACTGTGGCTGCACCTGCACAATGATGATGATGATGATGATGATGATGAATATATGTAATCCAGAACACCGTAATGTCAATTCAAATAATTCACACCCTCTCAACGTTGATATCTTTATTTTTCTTTTGTTTAGTTCTGTTCTATCTCCCCCCTCTCTCTCTCTGTCTGTCTGTGTGTGTGTGTGTGTGTGTGTGTGTGTGTGTGTGTGTGTGTGTGTGTGTGTGTGTGTGTGTGTGTGTGTGTGTGTGTGTGTGTGCGCGCGCGCGTGCGTGCGTGCGTGCGGTGTATGCGGTGTGTGTATGTGTGTGGTGTGGTGTGGTGTGGTGTGATGTGGTGTGGTGCATGGTGTGTTGCATGTGTTATGACTGACATAGAGATATGTGTTATACTTCATTCATTCATCCATTCATTCATTCATTTATTCAGGTACGTCTGGGCACTAAATGCCTCCGAATCAACACCTACAGCTCAGCAAGTCGGACCGAAATTTATTAGGCTGCAGTATAAAATGGGAGAATACTGCAGTCAAGACTACATCCACAGTAAGGATCATGTAACGTTAACTTGTAGTAGACCACTAAACCGCTTAAATGTTGGTGCGCCATAGGGTAATTTAATTAGTTGGTTTCATTAGTTTTGTGGCTGACTTTCAAAAGAACCTTGAACAGCTAGCTGCACTTCAATTACAACACTGCTTTCTAATAATTTAAAAGTATTGACCTACATTTTAGCTGCCTTATATTACACAATGTTTTTATGACGGGTGTTTGCCATGAATCCTCAAACAAACTCTGCTATAATTGAATCAATTTAATTTCAGTAATTTTATACATTCACAAATCTGTGTGTAACTGAATGCTTAGCAGCATCGTTCTAGACGTTTCAGTTTCAGTTGTACATAGGAATATTTTGGTTATGTTGTAATACTATATTGTTTATATACAATTTGTTTTCATAAACATTTTAATTCGATTCAACAAACCAACCAAGCAACCAACAAAACGAACCTTGATATAACACATTTCTTCAATATAAATCAATCCCGAAACACCGTGTTTAGTTGTCTTCTGGCCATACAGATGATATTGCCTAGATAGATGTCATCCACTCTGAAAATCCTCCTGCAAGTGCAGCGTTTAATAAGAAACATTTAAACGTTCGCCACTCATTTAATTAAAGTTCTTCTCACGCTGCAATAGTCAATGAATAAAACTTTGTCAATACCAATTATGACATCCCGGTATCACTCACTGGTGTTGTTATAGTTATTGTACATAAATAACAACATCCACCTTTTTAACTTCAGGCACAGAGACCAACAACCCTTGCAGCCACAATAATGGAGGATGCGAACATGTCTGCTTCTCGACACCAAATGGACCTCGATGTGCGTGTCCAGGGGGATTCGGTTTACTCGTTGGGTCAAAGTGTTCCAAGGCCGACGGTGAGTAATGATGTCTGACGTTTTATGTATTATTAGTTTATTTGATGACATTAGCTGTAGATTATGTTGTGTGACTGTTTTAGAATAAGCTGTTGTGGACTCACTCCAGTGGTCCCATGCCAGTGGTCATCTCCTGTGATAATGTTACGCATATTATGCCCTCGGTGATCACATATCGACAATTTATAAAAATTTTGATTTGGATTATTTCATGTATGATCTCCAGCAAATGCCCTGGTCAGATGTTAGTAAACCTGCTGATGTAAATAATGCATTAGATGCTTGGACAACATGTTTTGTTGATGTGTGTAACAAACATGCGACAGTGAAGCGTAGAAATACGAAGCGAAAACAGCAACCAGATTGGCTCACAGGAAATAGTGTTGTTTCTATGCAAGAGAGAGAGACAAACACAAATCACGGGGGAGGTGGGGAAGCTACACAATCTGGCGAAACAAGGTGACCAACATGATTCAAACTGTAAAAACGTCCTTCTACCAGCACGTCGTCAAAGAACACTACATAAACCCCAGGCGGGCACCTCTCCGAGACCTGTGCCCACAAGATATAACACCAACACCAACACCATTTATCATTAGAGATCAGGAAACCACAGACCCAGAAAACATTGCAAACACCTTCAACGAATACTTCACAAATTTAGCCAGTCAGTAAATTAGTCCCTGCCAAGACATTCAACAACAACAACACTCACAGGTCAAACTGCTCTTAGTAAGATATACATGGCAGTATATATACCTATCTCATGTCACATAACATGCTAACAACATGATAACGGCCAGTCGGGTTTCAGTGCCACCGACGCGAGACAGCACTGAACCACATTGTCGTATAAAACCTTTTATAAGACAATTGATTCACACAATTAGCAACACATTCGACGATTTACTAAATCGAAGTTGGACGATGACACAAATGATAAATCAAATCGTGACATTTATAATGCGCCGTGAGCAACGTTGCCTTGATGTTAGATGCTGCGGAAGCAAGTTCCACAGTGTTGGGGCTGCCACGCGAAATGAGCGGTCGTCCCAGTGACGCCTTGCACGTGGGACACATAACAGATTGTGTTGACTAGAGCGGAACGTCTGGTTGGCTGGCGACGTACTGCGATGTACTGAGGAGCACAGCCTGTCAGTGTCCAGTAGAAGGATCTTGAACCCTACTCGCACTGATATCGGCAGCCAGTGCAGCTTGATCAGTAGCGGCATGATGTGACATAATATCTTGGTGCCATCAACAAGGCGAGTCGCCCATTTCTGCACACTCTGTAGTGGTTGTATTTGTCTCTGAGGCAGTCGGTGGCCTGGACTCTTGTCATTTAAGTATGATTTAAACCGGTCCAGTGCATGTTGAACCACTCCGACATCAAGTGAGAGTCTGCTCAACATCACTTTGTGGTTAACAGTGTCAAATGCAGCCGATAAATCAAGATGAACCATGATGACAACATTCTGATTGTCCACTGCGTACAGGATCATAGGCGTGTATGGGGAGTGACCTGGAAGGTAGTGCCCCCTAGGCCTTTGTGACTTGGCGTGCCCCAAAACCTTTTTGTATGGGCCCCAGTGGCTTTTAATGTGCCCCGTGACTGAAGTGAAGGCGACGCAGCGACGACACATTATCAACACCACCCCCGCCGTCTTCCGTTGTGATCAGTGGAGCGGAGATAGGAGAGAAGCTGAGGAAGAGCTGAAGACCCGGCGACACGGCGGTGAAAAATGTCAACAGCACCCACCCACCCCCGTCTTCCGATTCCATCAGTCAAGCCGAGACAGGAGACAGCGCGAGACAGCGAGAACAGGCTGAAGTTACGGCCGCGCAGCAACAAATGTTTTTCAACAGCACTTCCCCCAGTTGCGGTTTTTGTGCCCCACCTAGACTACCCTCTCTTGACACGCCCGTGAGAATGTCATTCTGCACACAGACAAGGGCTATGATTGGGTTTGTACGCAGACTGGTAGGGCTCACAGAGACTGAGCTCTGGCATGCGAGCCGACAGTCTCGCGGCAACAACACGTTCTATTGTTTTGGATAAATAGGGTAGATTAGACACGGGTCTGTAGTTATTGAAGACATCTTTATCCAGACTCGGTTTCTTGGGTACTGGCTTGATGTGCGCTCCCTTCAAGTGTAAAGACACTACGCCCATTCCCGGAGACAGGTTAACAATTGTTGTAATTACAGGTACAATGTCATGCGCACATTCTCTAAGAAGCCATGTCGGAATGGGATAGAGTTTATAAGATTTCACCGGCGATGACTTTAACAGGGTTGCAATGTTAGCCTCGGTAGCTGGCTCAAATGCACTCAGCAGACACTGCAGAGTCTGCAGTGAATCGTCAACGGAGACGTCTACTTTGTTAACGTTCTAACACAGTTTGGACCGAATTTTCGAGATCTCTCCCGAGAAAAATCAGAGAACCGCGTTGCCAGTGTGTCGAACGAGTCACAAGGCGGCAGTGGTTTGTCGTTTTCAGTGTGTAGGAGCTTCGCGACAATTTAGAACAGTTGCTTCTGGTCGCCAGATGCTTCGGCGATTTGACTTGTGTGGCATTCGAGTTTTGCACGGTGAAGTGACGAGCTGGCGCTGGAGGCAGTAAGCAATCCTGTCACACTCCAGACCAGATGATCTACATCTTCGTTCCATCTGTCTTCTGTGATCGTATGCCATCGTTATGCCATGACGTGTGTTGTCGTACGTTCACTGTGCGCGTCTTTAACGGCGCATGTTTGTCTACGATGGCAACAATGGTTTTATTGTACATGTCGACAACATAGCTCATGTCATCAGGCAGATGCTTTGACAGTAGCAACAATCGGATATCGTCACATATCGCAGCGGTATTGATTTGTCGATAATCCCGACTCGTCGTCGTTACCTTGATGTTTGGTGGATTCGCAAGTTGTAATGTGCAATGAATCGCAAAGTGGTCTGACATGTGTGGAATGTCTGTTCTTATCTTGTTCAGAAACGCATCGGAGGAACGAGTCACTAGGGGGTCGATGGTATGTCCAACAACATGTGTTGGGTCTTCAACGTATCGTGTTAGGACTGCAGCTTTCGAGATACCTATAAAGCGTTTAGTGTCGTTGTTTCATAAATTGTCCAGGTGGAGGTTAAAATCACCGGTAATCAACAGGTGTGACGTGATTGAATTAGCATACGCAAACCAGTTTTGTACGAACTCAAACAGTTTATTACAACACAGTGGCGTGGTGGTGTAGCCGGAACTGGTTCACTACGCATGACATTAATTAGTTTACAGATATTCGCGCTACTGTGTTGTACAGGTCTATAACCATGTAGTCCAATATTGTAAAATCTTCCTTTTTAACTAAACAATATACAATCTAAATGCTATAGGATCAGAGGTTACCAGCACGTGATCCTCCTAGGACTGCGATCTTTACCACCGATTCCAAATTAATCTTACAGTCCATAAATGGCAAAATCTTTCAAGTTGACTACTCTACTTAACAATATGAATATAATTAGTAACTATCGTAAGTCCAAACTTTCACGAGTCCTCTTAGCGAAATCGCAAATGTTTCATCACCAGTCTATCCGAATGAGTATTCACCGGTCTGTTTGGGCTCTACGGCGAAGTCGGTGGCTTTGGTGTGCTGGGCACCCCTAGCGGGTCACGAACTTCCGCATTCCGCGATTCGATGGTATTCTCAACTGTCGGCGTGTCTTCCTTCTCTGCCTCCAGTTCCATCTGCGTTACCGGTGTATGTCGTGCGGTGTGGTCTATTCGCAGGTAACGTCGATTGCGTCGGAGTAGTCGTCCGTCTATTTCAACGATGTACGATCGGTCACTGCATTTATCTGCCACTGTCCCCTGTGCCCATTTGATTGGATCATATTACTTCAACGATTGCACGACAGGTGTTCCTTTTCTGACTGGGATTAAGTCGCGAGCATTTCGGTTGTAGTAATGCTGGTTCACTTTGTGTTTCATCGTCTGGCGTCTCATCATTTGAGGTGCGTTCCGTACGACTGCATGGTCTCATCAGATGCTCGGCTTGTGGCACTGTCGCTCTTGTGCGTCGCTGCTTAAGTCGTTGTACCGGACTGCAGTTGACTTCTGATGTGTGAGTGTTGCGCCATTCTAGCAGTGCTCTCATCGGATCTTTCGATTTCTTCAGCAGATTTTTCGCGATCTTTACTGCTGCTTCCGCCTTTTGTTGGATTGCAAGTGATAAGGCGATGACATGGAGTGTTTGAATTCCCACGTATTTGCAAACACTCTGCACTCACGAACTGTGGTCCTCCATCTGATCGCATAATTTGTGGCATCCAATATCGTGCGAACTACTTCTTGCATGCTTGTATGGTAGTTTCCGCTCGACAAGCCTTGTGAACTCAAAGAAATCTGAGTAATAATCCACCAAGATTACGTACGTGTCGTTGGCATGCGTACAAAAAAAAACAGGTCGATCCCAATCTTTGTCCAATGGCTTTGCTGGAATATCGCGGCTTCGTAGCGTCTCTTTGTGTTGGGACAGTCTTTCTTTGGCACCCGCTTGACAACTGTCGATCATCTGCTTGATGTCGCTTGTCATTCCAGGCAAGTATATGCTATCTCGTGCTCTTCGCAGTGTTGCCTCGATTCCTTGATGACTGCTGTGAAGTCGTTGTAGCAGGTCTCTCTGACAGGTTTGCGGAATGATCATTCGTTTCCCTTTGTACAGGATCCCGTCATGCGCAGAAATTTCATCTCGAAATGTCCAGTACGGTTTCACCTCATGCGGTAGCATGTGCTTGCGCTCCGACCAGCCTGACATAACCGTCGTCAACAATCGTTGCATTTGTTATGTCATCTTGTATATCACACTGGAAGATCTATTCCTTCGACATCTCCTTGACGGGACGAGCTCGTTACAACATGTCTACAACTAGCTGTTCTATGCCTGGTTTATACACCATTCTCGGGTTGTACCATTGCAGTGTGAGCATCATCCGTTGTAGACGCTTTGGCGCATCTAGCAGCTACTTTCGGAAGATTGCCTCTAGAGGTTTATGATCGTTGTTGATTGAGACATTTGTGTGTCCGTAGATGTATTAATCAACTTTTCGACATGCGAAAACAATTGCTAGACACTCAAGTTCGATTGGTGCATAATGTCGCTCGCATTTCGTCAATGAACGAGATATGTACGCCACAGACTTGCCCTCTTGTATCAGAGCCACTCCTAGCCCTTGCGTACTAGCATCACATTGCACCACCACCGGCTTTGTCACATCATAGTGGGCAAGTGATTGTTCATTGGTTGCAATGTCTTTGATCTCCTGGAAAGCATCTTCTTTGGCAGATCCCCTTTTGAATTATGCGTCTTTCTGTACCAGCTGTCTCAGTGGTTCGCTGATACCCGCAAGATTTGGCATGAACTTTGTGAGATAATTGGTAAAGCCAAGGAATATGCGCACTTTATCAACATCGGTTGGTGTGGGCATCTTCTTGATGTCCGCCACTTTCTCCGGATCAGCTTTCACTCCTTATCGTGTCAACACTTGACCGATGTAGTTTATTTTTGTCATGTGCAGCCTCACCTTTGCTTTGTTTAGTTTCACATTCTGCTCCCGTGCGCGTTGCAACAAACTTTCCAGGTTCTTGTTATGATCTAGGCGCGCTTTTGCTTCCGTCTCACCCCGGCCGATGATCAGTATGTCGTCGGCGACAATTGAGATTCCGGGTAGCCCATCCAATGCTTGTTGAAAGCGATGCTGGAATTCTTCAGGATTTCAGGTAAGGCCAAATGGCATTCGGAGCCACCTAGATTTCCCAAAGGGGGTTCAAGAGGTGATCAAGTAGCTGCTCTCTTTTGATAGTTTGACTTGAAGGAAGCCGTCTTTCGCATCCGCTAGCGAAAAGATCTTCGCGTTCTTCAGAGTTGGCAGTACCTCCTCAATTGCTCGAAGCGGATAATGGTATCGTTGGATAGCTTTGTTGATATATGTAGGATCAATACTCACACGCACCGTGCCATTTGCTTTGCGAATGGCAAGGCAGTTGGATATCCATGCAGTTGGAACATACACCTTCGCAATCACCTGTTGCTCTTCGAATGATGTGATCTTCTTATGCAGATCGTCTTTGAGTGCGTGTGCGACTTTGCGAGGTCTGTTTTGCACAGGCGGGACCGTCTCGTCTATGACTTCAATGGACGTCTGATGTGCTGCCGGGAAGATGAAATCGTTTCCCTTCTCTCCAATTGTTCGCAACAACATGGCGATCTTTGCCTAATCTGTCGACTCCGCCTTTTCACTTGCTTCCAAGAAGTACTGGAATTGCTTCCTGAATCGCCCCCATTGAACTGGCAGATTTCCCAAGTCGGTAAGTGGATCTGGTATAATACGCCGATTCATCTTGCAAACTGGCACGGTCAACTCTTTTTTACCCGTTGTTATTGTTCCACCGAGTTCCGCTAACACCCGTTCAAACAACTTACTGACACCATGATTGAATTAGTGTACGCAAACCAGCTTTGTACGAACTCATACAGTTTATTTCAACACAGTGGCGTGGTGGTGTAGTCGGAACTGGCTCACTACGCATGCCATTAATTAGATTAGAGATAGTCGCGCTACTCTATTATACAGGCCTATAACCATGTAATCAAAAATCGTAACATGACATAACATCCATCACCATAGCGTCCACCAACACACTATATTCCTGGATAAATTCCGATATTGTAAACCCATTCTTGGTGTTTGGCACAGGGCGATAGACAAGTAGTAAACGAACAGATTGAGTGCGATTGCTGATGTGTAGGCTCTTCGACTCGAATGTCTTTGCTGTCGGCATCTGGAGTTGTCGCGTTGTTAAGCCAGGCTTGTAGACGACGGCGACACCACCACCAGTGCCGTATGTTCTGGGGACATGTCGCAGTTCGTTATGATACAACCAGCAGAGACGGAGTCGTCAGCACTCAGCTACGTCTCTGTGATGGCGAGTATGTCCAGGTCAATTTCCTCAACGGGGACGAATAACATTGTCGCTTTCTTGTCTTGCTTCACCTCACATACCGATCTGCCATTCTGTATGCAGAAAACCACTTGGCGTATAATACAAGAACATTTGCTGACCAACGTGATAAAACACAGGTTGGCGAGAGTGAACAACTTAGAATGTAAAAATGGCAACACATAAACAAACTTAAGAGGGTACGAACAAACGCAGTAATGAACGAGACAAACAACATTGTTATAACAGCCACACAACTCAAGAAACGGACGATCATGGCTTCTATCGTGATCGTGTATGATTATTTTGTTCCTCTCCTGTGGTGTAATGTCACATTTCACAATTTTTCTATCAGTAAGAGCTATCACTAAGTTGTTGTCGGAACCATATAGTTCAGCAATATGGTCACATTCAAGTACACGTTACTAATACTTAGATTTTCAAACATCTTCACATAATAGTACAATCTCAAATACTAATTTTATATTATGTACTTCTGCTAAACATAATAACTAAAAAAATTAATATAATTAATTTATTAGTAGAAATCTTTCATAAAATAACAGCGCCGAAACGACCAATATTCGCCCGTACTTTGTCGCGTCGGCAACGATGCAATTTCACCGAATTTGTTTTAAAAATGCCGCCGTTGTGACCGATTTGTCCCACCGAAGCCACCACCTTTTGCCGCCTAGCCGAAGGGGAAAGGCATCCGAAACTTCCTAAATGTAGAAACGAAAAACGAATGGCGCTGCAGTCGTATTTCGTTTTTCGTTCTTATGCAGTGAAAACTAAAAACGGTTTGTTTTATCGTTATTTCGTTTTTCTAACATATATTAGAAATACCGCGAATAATAAATTGAATTCGTTGTTCGTTTTTCATACTTCAAATATGAAAACGAAAAACGAACATTGGTGTGGTTTTTCCTTTTTCGTTCGCCAATTTCAAAACGAAAAAGGAAAAGACGGTACATATATGGACCACTATGTTATTTATTTGAAAGGAAAATCACACTGCACATGGTGGTAACTATGGTAATCAGATAATATTTGAAATTCTGACGGGGCGAATTTGTGCATCGTGCCATAGAGAATTGAATAAATGTATTTCCATGTTTTTAAACATATATTCCCATTAATACTATATAAAGTTGTACAATGATGTAGCTTGACTAAGTGAAGGATAACATTTTTATATAGATGATTTTTAGCATTTGTTAATAAATTAAAATAAGTAAAATACTATTAGGCGTTTATTAACATTATTTTTGTATTCGGACAGATTTCAGACAAACAGATTTACAGCAATATTTTTTACATGTAGGTTAGCGTGACGTATTATATGGATGACCCATACTAGTGATCTAGCAAAATGTTTGCTTTGATCTATTTGGTTTGTTTGGTTTGTTGTGTTATTAGATTTGGTCTATGACAACTTCTTGCTCGTCACCGATCCGTTCCGTCAGCGTTTGCACCAGATAAATTTGGCAGATGAATCTGTATGGAGTTCTCCGCTGACCAGTAAGCGATTAACGTATGTAGCTTACGATACGGTTGAAATGAAAGTTTACCTGAGTGAACACACAGTCGTCCAGAGAGCAAACCTGAATGGGACTGGTATCGAAAACATTACTCCACGATACGTCACGCAAGGTAATTCATAGTTTAAAAGATGGTAATAATAAAAGTTTACATCCACCCACATAAATGATTTGTCTAATTTAATATGTAATGTTTACTTATTTACCGAGTCCACTGACCCAAACTATCAATACAATCAACGCCACGATGCATAGGTGTAGCATTACATTTATAGGACGCATTGATGTTGGTTTGGCTCTATTCTTTCCGCTGCGTACATTAGAA
The DNA here is from genome assembly GCA_020002185.1 of Paraescarpia echinospica. Lineage (NCBI taxonomy): Eukaryota > Metazoa > Annelida > Polychaeta > Sabellida > Siboglinidae > Paraescarpia > Paraescarpia echinospica. Next base: position 131,827 of record JAHLWY010000262.1, read on the forward strand.
AATTGACCTTTGCATGTACACCATTGTATAGAGATGCTTGAAATTAATTGTTCAATTCAGTATTAAGTCCATAGATATATACTGATGCCGCATTATCTCGTAAATATACAACTCACCGACATATCCAAATAACTTAGAATTGCCTCTCATTTTGTTGTATCGCAAAATATTGGTAAGGTCATGGCCTGAATGGCCTTATTACTTGTACCTGGTATATCAAAACGAACTAATATCTTGCAGACCAGCGTTACGATGCGTTTGAAGGGGACTGGGATTCGTGACGTCCTAAAATAGGGCGATGTACTTACATGTTATCTTATGAATTGACCTAACAATCGTGATAGAACTTTATGACAAGAACGAGGTAATATTGATAAAGAGTATACAAATGTTGAAACATTTGTGATAAAAAGGCAATAAACGACAGTATTGACGATAATTAGCAATGCTTGTTTTATGTCAGTTATCGTTGGTTTTCTTAAATATTCTGTTGCAGGAAAGTATTACTACACCCACGGCATTGCAGTAGACGTCCTTTCTCGACTCGTTTATTATACTGGTAGGCTCTATCAGTCATATGGACGAGAGAGGTTTTTCACAGGCTTCATCGCTGTAATGTCACTTGGTGGTCAACACCACTTTCTTCTCGTAACGATGCCAAATGATGTACCCCGGGACATAGTGCTCGATCCCATCAAAGGGTGAGTCGATATATAGCGACATCATTCTAATCATGGATTGGATGTTGAAGCAACTACGTGCGTGTGTGTGTGTACGTGCGTGCGTGCGTGCGTTTATGTGTACATCGAACGTTGTTCCACTTCATTCAGCTGTATGACAGAACATCCTCGCGCGCCGGGGACGCTGCTCATTACGTCAGTCTCAGTACCCCTCTGGCAGATCGTTTTACCAAAACTCGGAATATAAGCTCAGCCAATGATATCGCTTGCTGCAAATTCCAGTGGTCTTCTGGGTGGTATTCATGGACTGTTTGGGCAGTAGACGTTATTGTTTGAATACACAATGCCGCTCAACGGCTCGTGAGAATGGCCGAATGGGTAATTATATTGGGATTCCTGGAACTGGGGCGCGAGTCGGACGGGTGTCTGCACTATTCTCACGGGTAGTACGGAGAAGTCAATTATGAGTTTGATTCAGCTAACTTCCATACAGTGCGTAGGAGATCTACCAGGGGTAATATACGTAGTCACACCCCTGGCTCGCGATGAGTGGCAGAGTACCTGGTTATATACAAACGGTGATGGACATTTGTGTACGAATAGTGTTTGCGCAGTAATTGCAATATAACTGAACGATTTCATGGTAAGTCGAGATAGTGTTCGATTGAACAGGTCGGCCAGGGAGTGAAGTATAAAGCGCTCTGACCAGTCCCAAGAACTGAATACCGCACTATGTAAGAACGTTCCTTTACGTTTTACAACGATTATTTCGAATGAGACATATGGCGTGCTTGGTACAAATATACCATACAGTATGTGTGGTATAATTAGGTAAGTGTACATCATGTATCTTGTGTTAACAGAAATTGGTAATGCTACTTGAAATTCGATACTCACTGTCAGCAAATCTTCAAGGTGACATTGTGTCTTTTTGGTGTCAGACTGATGTACTGGAGACTCGGTACCAACATCGAGATAGCCGCCATGGATGGAACACAGCAGAGAGTTCTGGTGACTCAGGTCGGCGAGTCATTTGGCCTAAGTATAGATCTTAAAGGTGAGTTACGTGAAAGTTGCTATTTATCACACTACATCATTGTCTTTGATGACGTAGAATGTGTCAAATAGTTGATAATAATTGAGCGGTCGGTAGGTAGTTCGCATGAACAATACGTGTCTGCATGTGTAGGTGGATGTAGGTATGATGCAGGGGATGTGTGTTCATTTTGTTCCGTGTCGTTCCGTCACACGAGGATCAAACTTCGTGTGTGTGTGTGTGTGTGTGTGTGTGTGTGTGTGTGTGTGTGTGTGTGTGTGTGTGTGTGTGTGTGTGTGTGTGTGTGTGTGTGTGTGTGTGTGTGTGTGTGTGTGTGTGTGTGTGTGTGTGTGTGTGTGTGTACTTAGATATTCCGTCTTATTTTAGGTTTAGTGGGTGGGTGTTTCTTCTACTGTATTTACGCATTCAGTGAAATGTTTATGTAAGGCAACCATCGAACGCTGTACCTGTCCATTCACTACTCCTGCCTGTTCCCCATACTAAACTGTTCCCAGTAAAGAGAAAAGAAATCCAGAGTGCCTTATTGAAAGTGGATCAACACTCAATTCACCCACTGTTCGCATATTGGGAGCCCAGCACCTGTAATGTAATACTGGTAGACTGCTTCAAAATTTAGTGTATTGATATATAGATGTTAAGAAATGTTTCTTGAACAATGTTGTTTTTTGGCAGCGAAGTCGGCAATAGGCTCCAATCTAGTGTGGATGTGTACGTTTTTTACGATGTAATTTAAAGTACTGACAGATTAAAGACAAAGGCGCCGGAACCGGGAGTATTTTGGTGGGGGTGGGGGGGCTGGAGATAGGATTAACCCTTCAATGTTTTAGCAAGGTTTTCTTGTAGATGTTGATGACCTTATGGGGGTGCAGTTGGTCCGTGGTTTGTTTGCGCGATTTTTGGCGAGCCTCAAGGGTTTTAATTTTTAGTATAGTGAACAAAAAGTTGAGAAATGGTCGTTGAGACGTATTTTCAAACACTTTTCTACAGCTGTTCAATCTGTTTTGCCAAATTGTTCCTACTGTGTATATTGTTGGTCATCATGATGACAATATTATATTGCTCCGTAGCTTATTGCGGACTTATTAAGCACGGTATTGAAACGCATTTTGAAAAAAACTCCTTAAATTTCACGACAGATGTTATTTCAGGATGGATTTTTCTTAAAAAGTTAATACCTTAATGAAACGGTCCCCTAGTTCATGAGCTCACAAGAATACTATTGAAGTGATCACCATATTTAATATGGCGGAACTAAGGAAGATTTAGACTGAAAACAGAACGGAAACAGCAAGACACGAGCGCCAATCCCGGTTTGTTTTAATGTGCGAACTCGAAGCACGTGGACAGGAGAACAGCTTGTTCTCTTGCCTACCTTTCTACGCAGCCCACAAAAAATATGGTTTGCTCATATAAGTTCCTCACCATAATTTATTATGGTATTATTGGAATGTTCACAGGAATCTAGGCCACTAGCGTCCCACACGAACACATTTTCAAAATCACTTGATTATTCAGATTTCAGTATAATTTCAAACCAGGTACCTTATACTTATATGACAACAACACCAGAAGGCTACACGTAGTGCACACAAAAAGAATAGACGGAAAGAGGCACCACTAACGCTAAATATCAGTCGAAAAGTGAAGCCAGGATAATTAGTGGCGCCACCCGGCGGCTATCTAGGAGAACTACGCAATGGAGCTATCTTTTCAATGTTATAGCATACCGACTTCACTAAGAGAGCGCACAAATCATTATACCTGTGCGTTCGTATGTACACAAACATATGTTATTTTGAAGGCAATTATTTATTCTTCAAATGGGCACTCGTATTTATCATAAAGAAAATATACTGGATGCAGGTGCCCGCCGTATGCTGATGTTATGCCTGTAGGTGCCCGCCGTATGTTACGCCTACTTACCTGTTTACATATGCGACAACTACAGGACTTTCCTATTTCTCACACTTGAAGTTGTGAAGTTGTTGTTATTTATCTTCAACATAGCATGGAGGGAAAGGTTGATGATTACGTTCAACACATAATCTTTCAGTGTGCACATTCCGGCAGGACAGACAACTGAGTCTTCGGGTATTTCTTTGACGAAATGACGGCGCAGTCTACTCCGGACTTTATCCATATGTAGAGCGGGGCTTGTTTTCTTTAAAGCACGCACCGTGTTTTCAACAGTTGACGCTAGTTCCTTACTTGGTGTTACAAGTCCGTCTTTTGCATCCTCTAGCTGTTTTTAATTAGCAGCACATCTATAGATGAACTTATAGAACTATAGATGAACCAATCAGGGTTTGCTGACTTTGTTGACATATTTTGTTACGTAGTTTCCTGGCCATGTACCCTGCTATGTATGTCAAGGTGTTTTCTTTCTCAATGGAGAGGTCACGTTGAAATAAAGACTGGTAATTCATCCTGTTTGAGAGAAAACGGGCAGAGGATCATCTTCAACGGCGGCGATATGTTGACACGCAGTACTGAAAGAAAAGTGTCAGCGTCTTCCCAGCAGTTGCTCTCTTTGATCTGCAGTAGAATAGAATCAACCATTACCTGACGAAGGTAGAGTCGGAACTGCTCAGCTGAAGGGTTGTCACTATGGCCACCCTTACTCCTGATCACAATAATAAGCTGAATCCAATTGTATTATTATGATGGCATCATAAACACAATGTTCTATTGAATAATGATGCTTTATGTGCAAGTGCATGACATTTACGTTCCTGTTAATTAAACCTTTGTTTAAATATATTTGTGTTGACAATATACAAAGCTCACTTTCCTATTGCTATGTTTGCAAGAGAATCTTGGCTATATATCAAAAGCAGTTGATTGCTGGTCCAATAGTTGCACCAGCTTGATAGTATAGACATAATTTTTATGTTCGAGTGGACAGGAAGTTGGACATTTGCAACTGAATATATAATATATATTTATAAGATATTTGTCAGGTATAACTATAGTGTTTTAAGGCTTGTAAATCTAAAATATTACATGTCGGAGTGGACATGTTTGGATAGAACAGTCTTCGGCATCCAACCTACTAACTTTAGTAACTATTATGCCTAATATTTACTGTTTTTTCTTAGCCTCTCATATTATCTTCATTACACAAAAAGTCAAGTTGTAGTTTGTATTACACTTTGGACATTTTAGACCGAAACAAATGGCCAACGATTGTTGATTAAGTGTATATTAAATATATAGGATATCATATGCTTTATGGTAAACACAAGCCTTCTCGACTAGGTATACATTATGTCTAAGGTGCATATAGATTCAGAATAACGACACTTTATGTAAATGATAATACTGAATGAGACACCAAATTCCATGCAACATTATTGCATCTGATGATGCAGTGAAAAATGGTGTCAAGACAGAAGTTCAAACTTTGCATATAGGTTGTCCTGACAGTTCCATTAAAATGGTATTAACAAGCTACTATCCTGCATTTCTGGAAGAGAAAATTCAAGTCCAAGCACTAATAGCTGTTGGCATAGGTTACTGTGAAATTGTCCTTATGCAGGTCAGCGACTGTATTGGTGCAACATGGACACAATTGAATCTGCGTCCCTTGATGGCAGCGACCGGAAAGTACTCTTCAACACAACAGATACACCGTTCTTCACAACTTTACTTGACGAATACTTGTATTTCACCGACCGCAGGTATAGGCGATTTTGAATTACAAAATATTCTACGTGTGGATTTTTGTGTGTAGACATTGTCAATAATAACTGTACATTATGGTCGTTCCCCGCAATTGTCTGGCAGTTGGCTTGGCTAAAGTACCAGTTTGACTTTTATATCCTAAGAAATCATAGAATTGCTAATGCATGACACTGTTAGCACGTGGTTTCTATGCGCGATACCAAAGGTATGTTGACTATCGTTAAAACCATTACTTAGCCTTCAATGTTGAATAGCTACACGCAAAGTATGCCCAGTTCATGCCAATGTATAAGAAAAAATACTTCAAACAGCCACTGCTTACAATATAACATCCCATCAAGATGACAGATTTGAAACGAGTTGTGCTTGACAAAACTGTTTTTGTGATATTTAATGGGACTGAACATATTGACAGAAGTACATTTTTCTAAGGAAACATAGAAGAACAATATAACACGCAGTAGTTTTAGCGAAGGAGCATGTGTGTGTGTGTGTGCGTTTGCGTTTGCGTGTGCGTATGCGTGTGTGTATATATACATATATATATGTATATATATATATATACAAATATATATGTATATATATGTATATATATATATATATATATGTATACGAATATATGTATACGAATACGTTCATATATAATATATATATATATATATATATTATATATGAACGTATTCGTTATAACAGCAGATCACACATAAATGGAATACATTACCCACTAGCAGTGTGGAAAACAAATATATCTCAAGGGAGGATTTCACATAACGAAAATATTGGACTCTTGGTAGGCCTAAGTCAAATGCTTTATTCTCTACTTACAATGTGGGGTGTATTATTTTCTTTACATGTCAAACATTGTACACATAGTATTTCGGGTTATTTTAATGAACTATTGATTGTGCTCTTGCAGACACATCTGGAAAATCAGTATATCTGAATCAGCACCAACAAGACAGCAAGTTGGACCTGCCTTTGCCAGTCTCATCAATGGTCTGGCTGGCTACAGCAACCAACATAATATCCACGGTAAGATACTAATGCTATGTTCCATGCATAGGTACACCCTGTATTGCTCTATTATAATACGCACACCAGTAAACACGGGTGGGTGTTATTCTAGTTTGTCATTCATCGTCAGTTCCTACTCATTCCATGTGCATTATGCGTGAATGTAGTACACTGTGTCAATGCTGACCATTCTGTACTATATGTACAACTTAGTGTATAGAATGAACAACGCATTATGCTGAATTGGTAATGTGGTAACTGCCAACGTCACCAGTTTAATTGGCACTATATATTTTAATGCGAGTACCATCGTCATCACAGGTGTCATATTCGTGGCGTTCATCCCCAGAATAATGAGGACAGAAGCAGATGATCTGGCCACAATAGAAGAGATCAACAAGAACAAAAAAGTGCTGTAGGAATGTAACTGGGTGTTCAAGAGACGTGGACTGAGAATAAGCCAAGAGAAGACATTCTTTATATGGGTTGGACACTAGAAAGAGGAGTTAAACATCAGGTTGGATGGAAAGGAAAACAAGCAAGAGAAAGGCTTTGTGTACCTTGAAGGAATGGTCTCTGAGGTTGGTCATGCAGAAGTAGAGGTGTTACTTTGAATTCAAGCAGGAGCGAATGATTGGAGAAAGGTAAAGGGAGTCATGATGGACAGAAACTTTCCAAAATAAGCTTAAAGGGAACATTTTCAGAGCATGTATTACATCGCCATGCCTGTTTTTGTGAAACAGTGGCATTGACAGAATAACAACAGCAGCAGCTGCAAGTATGTAGGAACAACTGTGCGAATAATAACGAGAACAAAGAGGATGGGCAGAAGAAGGATGACCGACCTGCGGAAAGAGGTTGGGATGGAATGCAGCCTAACGTGACGACTGGTGAAACGTCGAATGAGATGTGAGATGGGCAGGACATCTGGCAACGATGAATGCATGTAAATTTGCAGAAAGCAAAGGCGGAACAACACCAAAGACACAAGAGAAGAGGAAGGCCACAATTGAGATGGGAGGAAAATGACACGATCTGAAAAGTGGAGAGAGGGGACTGTTGACAAGAAGTTATGGAAAGAAATAGCAGAACGAGTCGTTCGCCAATACTATAACTGACCCTCAGTATACCTGAGAATAACCCTTTTGATTCAAAGGGGTTATTCTTAACAAACAACAACTTACGATGTGTGGCAAGTGTATTCCTAACAAGTGGCAAATCCATAGACAACTTCATCTGGCTTGACACAAATCATAGTTTTCACTTTTTGCACTGGAACACGTATTTAGATGAACAATTATATTTTTAATAATAAAAAACATAATCATTAGCATCACATATTTTTTAATGCGCGCTTTAATGCGGAACCGGAATGTGGGAGGAGTCTAATCTTAAATGGGAAGGCAACAGTGTGTGAGCGGCCTTTATTCTCAATGTCTATGTTCATTTTGCCAAATACAAAATTATAGCAATTCCTGCAGTCAGTGTGGCGTAGAGGGTGCGGTTCTCGATTGTTTGACACCTACATATTTACTCACTTATAAAAGGGCATGTACTTACAATCTTCTATTTACCTGACATATTTTATAAAAGTTTGTTAAATTACTAACTGAATTCTGTTATTGGTCAATTATGAAACTTTTGCCTGCAGATCAGACTACTTACTTATTAGGCCTGTTTGCTTGCTGGGAGCATAAGCCATCGACCATGGTCTTCCACTCGTGTCGGTTAGATGCCATTTTCTCGATTTCTTTCCCGGCGTATCCCATCTGCTTTCTTTCGCTTTCGGTGTCTCTCTGCCAGGTGTATTTCTGCCTTCGTCTTCTCTTCCCTGAGAGGTTCCTAGTTTTTTAAGTTTTTTTAAGTTAACGTTTGTAGTAAACCGATACCTTTACTTAGTACTTTTAATTTATAATATTTAGTATATTTCGGAGGTACCTGAAGTAAATGTTTAACAACGGAAAGCCTATTTTTGCTGTTTTAGGTTATTCTAACAGGAATTAGGCCTCTTTGCTTGCATTTTGCTAGAGACAATTATACACATCCTGACAGATATCGTCGAATCGAATCCAACGATATGTATAACTCATACGTGAAATAAATAATGAGGAAATATCAGGAATTAATACAATGTGGAAAGTTGAAAACGAACTGTCAGAATTTTTGGAGAGTACCCTTAATTGATACTGGGTGTTTGTATGTGACACGTTGACTGTAAGGTGAACAACGAATGGTGATTGTGGAGAACTAGCTAATAGAGTGACGAATATTTGCATATGTAACTGAACATTTAATTTTCCTTCATAACATTTATTCCGTTTAAATAAGGATAACCAAATACTCACAGTAAACGATGAATTGCCAGACCTGTAGGTAATCAATGTAACGACAACTGTCAAAGCATTACGGAATGGTAGGGGGAACCAGGCCAAATAGCTTTATTGGTTGAGTGCTTAGAAATCACACCTCCAATAACTTAGTTTTAACAATTCACATGTGGAATGGAAAATGGCGAACGTAATACCGTTGCCAAAATAGACCCACATATGTCGATTGGAAAATATATTACACCAATGTCACTAACTCCAATAGTTGGCTAAGGTGTTTGAGTCAATAATTATGAAATGCGCGGATGATAAAATTGAAGGAGAAATATATTCCAAGTAATTTGTAATTAATTAGAAATTAATAATTTGATGGAATTGGCGGAACAGCGACAACAGACGTTCTCGTAAAAATGAGACACATATGATATGAGGAGATGGATACATTGGATACTTATGTCCGAGTTTATGTTAGATTTTAGCAATGTGTTTGACTTCATTAATCATTATTTATTACAAGAATAAATATAATTGCATGATTTACCCACACATAATATAAGATGGATGGCATTATTTTATTAATCTACTTAAAATCGAGCTTGCGTGTGTATGCGGGCAGGTTAACGTTTTCCTCTTAGACGGCTTGAACCTCGAGCCCCAAACTTTCAGGAATTATTTACGACAAACAAACGTATGATATAAAACCTAAATGCTTTCAAAATACCCCCATATGTGTAACGATTCTCACCTTTTAGGGGTAAATCAGTTGTTCGGAGAGTAAAACATAATGTGCGCGTAATATATAAAAAGTAACCTATCAATCGCAGGAACCACGAGCGCGCGGCAAATGCTTTGGAAAAACGGTCCCTGCGTCATTGACTTAGCAACATAACGAACCACGAGCGCGCAGGAAATCAGCGTCTACTTCATGTTGCCAACCATAAAGTTATCTTAACAATGGCATATCAATTATTCTGCTAACTTTTTTTAATTCAATTTCAGCAATTGAAACAACGAACTTTTGCAGTCAAAACAATGGAGGTTGCGAACATGTCTGCTTCTCGACGCCAAATGGGCCTCAGTGTGGTTGCACGGAAGGGTTCATTTTAGGAGAAATATCATCACAGTGTTCCATGGCAATGGGTAAGTTTTGGAACAGTGGCATTGTTAACATAAGACATTATGATGTTTAGGAGATGATGCTAATACATCAGCATTTCGTATAATGGCATACATGATATACACATAAAAAAGAAGGCGCTTGTGTTTGTGTGTGTGTGTGTGTGTGTGTGTGTGTGTGTGTGTGTGTGTGTGTGTGTGTGTGTGTGTGAGAGAGAGAGAGAGAGAGAGAGAGAGAGTGAGAGAGAGAGTGTGTGTGTTAGTATATGTGTGTGTGAGCGTGCGTGCGTGCGTGCGTACGTGTTTGTGTACGTATATATATATATATACATACTCAATGTATCCGGTCGCGCCCTGTGGCAGCACCAGTTTTAAGGCGTTTTGTACAGTTCGAAACGTTGATCGTCATCATTTTATTTATCAAAGTAAGTCTGGACTATTGTGAACGTTTGTGCATCACAGAGATGTGAACAATTTTATATTATCTGCATTTACCTGTCTACAAATTGCGAGTGTTAATAATCTACAGCTGGATGCTTTGTGTTGAACTTGGCGCCATGACACTGCATTACTCGGCAACCATGTTATGTAGCATCGGGAACTGCCTTGACACACTAAGTCCATCTTCAACGAACTGGAACTTATCGCGGTATTGTGGCCAACACAAAACAAAGCGCGGTTGCAGGGCCGGAGTGCGTAAGGTCCGTACAACCAAGTGTGTTGTTTCTGCGCGGCAGGCGTCTGGTGTGAACGTGACTAACCTTACTCCAGTACAGAGATCGGCGAGGGCATCCGAACTGAATGTTCTATTGCTGAACACACGCTCTGTTCTTGGGAAAGCATTCCTCGTCAGCGAACACACCATTGACAAGGCGGCTGATGTCGCCATATTGACAGAGACGTGGTTAAAGGAAGAAGACTCTGCTAGAGTTATCAACCTGTGTCCTCCAGGCTATTCATTTTCCAGCGTTGGAAGAGGAGAAAAGAAACCTTGGCATTGTGCACAAAACCGAACTGCCTTTTATATCTACAAACACTGTGGAATACTCTTCATTCGAGCATCAAACAGTGCAATGTAAGCATCGTCACCTACACCAGTGACGATGATTTGACTGCTAACCTGACTTCTGCTGCTGGGATAGTCATCATCACGGGATATTTCAATTTGCATGTTGATGTTTGTTCAGCACCTGGGGTCTCCCGGTTCATGGATTTACTAAAGATACACGATCTACATCGATATGTTGATTGTTCAACACACAAGGCTGGTCACACTTTGGATCTTGTAATCTCACGGGCAACCGACTCTATCATCAACAAAGTGACCGTGATCAGCAGCGAAATATCCGACCACAAATCAGTAACATTCTCTATCAAGCACACAGCCCACAAGAAATATTCCCAGGTTAAACTACAACCCAGAATAGATCTTCGACATGTAGATTGTAAAACACTAACCAGTGAAATTAATTCCACCTTATCTGGCTTTCTTACACCATCCACAGAGATCCGGATTCCATTCTTGATATATATACGTGTGCTGCTATTTCGGCCTTGGATGAAATTGCTCCGGTAATGCTACGGCGGCCACGCAAGAGAAGAACTCCACCTTTGTACTGCGAGGAATTACATGCAATGTAAAAGTTGCGTCGCCAAAATGAGAACATTTGGCGTGCATCGGGATTAGACATACACAGGTGAATATCCGTGAATCATCATAATGCTGTCAGCGCGAGGAAACGGCAAGCCAACATTCAGCATTACCAAAATCTACTCCAAGATGCCGGTCAGTGTACAGCCTTCGAAGCCGTGAACAGCCTGCTCATTGTGGAATCTTCCAAACTGCCTGACACTGATTCAAGGGAGAAATTAAGCTGCAAATTTCTGAACGTTTTTGAAGAAAACATTGTAAAAATTATTAATTAAATTGATGCCTCGGAAACAAACATGAGCAATATCGAAACTGCGACACAGAGAATGGTTGAACATCCTATGACTGAAATGTATGCTGCAAGTACGTGTGAAGTGCAAACAATTATCCAGGATGCTAAACCCAAGTCACCATACTTGGACCTCTACCTACATCGCTGCTAAAGAGCATTCTTCCTGCTCATATTCAAATACTGACTCAGCTTATCAATGTTTGGGGCACTGTTCCTCGGAAACTCAAGACAGCTGTCATAACAACGCTGTTGAAAAACCTACCTTGGATCGAAACACGCTGACAAACTACCGTCCAGTTTCAAGTTTGCCATTCGTGTCTAAAGTATTGGATAAGGCCTTCATGAGCAGCTACAATCGGCATACAAACTCCGACTCAGCACTGAAAATGCTTTAATGAGAGTGCAGCAGTGTTACTTGGCTGACTCCATGGGTGTCCTTCTGGTTCGTATGATGGCCGAGAAGGGCCATCGCGTTTTTGTGTGGCAACCTGCAGCGCCATGGGGCGATGATGCGCGATGCGATGGGCCATGCGATGGGCGATACGATGCGCGATGCGATGCGTGATGCGATGAACGATACGCGATGCGATGGACGATACGCGATGCGATGCGCGATGCGATGGACGATGCGCGATGTGATGGACGATGCGATACGCGATGCGATGCGCGATGCGATACGCGATGCGATGCGCGATGCGATGCGATGCGATACGCGATGCGCGATGCGATGCGCGATGCGATGCGCGATGCGATGCGATGCGAAGCGATACGCGATGCGATGCGCGATGCGATACGCGATGCGATACGCGATGCGATGCGATGCGATGCGATGCGCGATGCGATACGCAATGCGATGCGCGAAGCGATGCGCGATGCGATGCGCGATGCGATGCGCGATGCGATGGTATACATTATAAAGGTGCCGCAATGAGCATGCGTACGCCGAAAACGAGACTTAGGCAGCCATTTTTATTTATTTGTATTAAACACATTTCTTTTTGTGTTCAGAGCATGTGATGAGTTATTGTGCACAAAAGATTATGCGATTGTACTTCTAAATATTGTCTCGGACATCTACTGGGATTGAATTTAGCCAAACAAAAACGGGTGCCAGGCAGGCAGCCTCTTCGCAAAAACTAGACTAGGGACTGAAATAGGTTACTTTATAACATGAAATATGAACCTATTCAACATTTTATTTGTTAAATAATTAGTTTCCATCCCTGATCGCAAATATAAACACTATTTTGTGTGCCTGCAGACTCGATGAACCAGGGATGGTTAAGGTATTTCTCAATTGAACATTAACCAACAGTTTTGAAGCATATTTGTTTATATTTATTAATTAATGACATAATATCTGTTCAGAATGCAAACATGTTATTTATGCCTTATATAAATTAAAATATAAACTTTTCATAATTTATGCTTCTTGATTTACTCCTCGGTCCCCAATACTTCCATGTCTGGAAAAAACTGACACATATTCCGTGAGACGATCTTCGATACAAATGCAGTGATGTTTAATTACTTAATCTGGGTTCCGTAGTAGCACATAAAAGCAGCATTGCGCCGAAATACAAGTACGAATAACGCGGTGTCAATAAATAGGCCCACTCAAATCAGGCTACCAGCGCTATTGGACCACGTAATAAACAGCCAAAATTGACAGGAAGTTAACTTGTAGTAAGTCTACTAGGAGGTGCACGGTGCGCGCGGTGCGTCTACAATTCGATTCACTTAGAGGTCATCTCAGAACGTTGATGTCCGATATCAGACGAAATTACTTTCATCTTGCCTCAGCCCCCCACCCACCTCAGACGAATTTTTAAAATATTAATATGATGATACCAGTATAATTAAGAGTGTCGGTCAATGTCCGACGCCATTTATCTTAGTCTAAACTCAATCGCATTAGGCTTCTATCATAATATTTAGAAGTACAATCACATAATCTTTTGTGCACAATAACTAGATGTGTAACCGTATACGCACACTCAAAGTCATCAACCATGGACACATGCGTTGAACATAAAAGGCATCCAGTGTGTTGCCTAAGGTCACGAATTTGTTCAAGCCCAGACAACAAAGCCAAACCCAAAACACTGGCGTCGGAACATGGTGGATATTTGGTGGGTTGAGGCTCTCCAAAACCTCGATTTTCACCCCCCCCCCTCTTGAGGATCGCCAAAACACCCACATTGAGGCTCTCCAGAATTACAATTTGCACACCCATTGAGGCTCGCCAAAATAACTCCATCGTCAAGCTCTTCAAAAACCTCGATTTGCACCCCCCCCCCCCAATGTCTACATTGAGGCTCTCCACAAACATGAATTTGAACTCCTCATATATCTCTGTCTGTCTGGGGTGAAATTGGCCTCGATTCCGATGCTCGAGTTCTGATTTTTTTTTCTCTCACTGATCCTGCACTGCTCTCTCCACCAGTCGTCTCCAGTTCTCTCTATCGTTCGCTCTCGTTTCCACCCTTCTCCCAATCCTTCAACACCTCTTTTCTCCACAGTCCTCCCATCGCAGTCTAGTTCTTCCTCGCCTCCTTTTCCTTTCCAGTCTCCGTGCATCTGCTCTCCTTGCCATCCGTTCTTTTCCAATTCTCTCTACATGCCCTGCCCATCTTAGTCGACTCATGCTTATGCTTGTTCAGAAACAATTGTGTCCACTAGTCACATCAAAGACACAATTAATCGCAGGCGGTACTATGACCGTATGATGTCAATAAGTAGCATCATTCTAGTCCACTGCCTGCTATATTTTTGGGAGGTGGTGCTGTTCTAATTATAGCTCCTGGCCCAGGGAATATCGTCTCTTGAATGCATCATTTCTTTTACTATAGAGCTACGATTCCATATGTACGGAAAGGTGTGCGGAAACGCATGCGGAATGGGGAATACCTCTGTAGTGACGTCACTACTGGGAATTTTCTATCCGATTCGTGCGCGGATACGATTCCAATCGCTACACGAAGCGATTCAATTTGCCGCAGCCGCATCCGCACAACAAAACTCATCCGCCTGTGTACGTTTGGAACTATTTATGTTAATTTCCACCGGGCACTATATTCATTAGTATTGGCTTAGCTTATATTCCAAGTTTCGCAAGACAATCTGCCTACTGAGACTGATGTAATCAGCAGCGCCCCCTGGCGTGCTTTTTATTCAGATTATTATATTATTACCATATTATATTGATAAAGAACACACCTGATGGATATTCCATTGTGGCAGAGTATCGCACAGAGTTCAACATTAGTGTATCCTGCCACGAAACACTGTCTTACTAAACTGTGAAATGAAATGAACATACACACCTTTTGTGAAATACACACTCATGATAAATACGCGTCAAGTTTGCAGTAGTTAGCTTTATTTGACTTGGCAATGATGCTACAACTGTATTTACAACAATACAATTGACACACATGCATGCTATAAGTATAGGTTTATAATCACACACGTACGCACACACGCATGCACGCACGCACGCGCGCGCACACACACACACACACATAATGTTTGGTACAAATTCACCGTATGCTGTTGTAATGAATATGTCTGGCTTCACTAGTGGCACCTATTTCAAAACAATAATCGTATCCACATGAGAATACATCAAAGCAGTTGCCTACACACAACTAGGACCAGACAGTCTCAATAATTACCCCTTCGGGCTGCATGCTATATTGGGCGGCATCGTAAACCGCTGCGATTGACAGGCAGTTACACTGTAGCGTATTTTCGTTTTGGTCAACGGTGCCTCAGCAATTCGATTCGCTTAACGAAAAAGAAACAATTACACGGTTGACAGGAAGAAAAACATGTGACGCAAGTGACGACTAAATTAAGTTTTTTCGATCATTTATAAACAAATGTACATGTTTCGTATTAAACCGACTTCAAATATTGTAGCTATTTATAATATTAAAAAAATATAAATTTGGACACAAAGGAACGCCACTTCCAATAAGCTATAGGTTAAAAAAACAGCTTCAATTTGTCGTCTCATCCGATGTATACAAAATAAGTTTTATATTTTCTACCAATGATATCCAGACGGAAACAATTTAACAAATACAATTTGAGCGGTAGAAGAGGTATATAGATGTCATGTTATAAGAGATTTTTTTCTCAGACTTTCGTCATAACATTTAGAAGTACGAAAAAGAAATTCTTTGTGCAAAACAAACATTTATGTAACCGTACACGTCATCAGCCATCATCACATGCTCTGAACACTCGTTTTCGACGTACGCATGCTCATTACGGCATCTTTGTAATTTATGCCATCGCATCGCGCATCGCATCGGGCATCGCATCGCGCATCGCATCGCGCATCGCGCATCGCATCGCGTATTGCATCGCGCATCGCGCATCGCGCATCGCGCATCGCATCGCATCGCATCGCGCATCGCATCGCGTATCGCATCGCGCATCGCGCATCGCATCGCGCATCGCATCGCGCATCGCATCGCATCGCGCATCGCATCGCGCATCGCGCATCGCGCATTGCGCATCGCATCGCGTATCGAATCGCGCATCGCATCGCCCATCGCATCGCCCATCGCATCGCGCATCGTCCATCGCCCCATGGCGCTGCAGGTTGCCACACTAAAACGCGATGGCCCTTCTCGGCCATCATACAAATGTGTTCCAGTGTCATGTGTGGCAGGTTCAAATCCACAGGTTGTGCACATATACTGGTTCCATTCAACAACTTCAGCCGCATTTTATAACATCACCGAATTGCATGGATATTTTATTTCCACCTATACTGGAAACTGTTTACGAAATTAGCATGACACTTTTAAATAATTATATAAAAATAAACATTCCTATGGTCTTGCATAACCAAGTTCACAAGAGATAGAGTGATATACATATGTATTTACGAAATGCTGTTCTTTTCTACACGGTCTTTGAACAACCTGTGAAAACCTGTACTGCATCGTCGCGAGCCAGTGGTCGCTGTTGCTGATTACGTCAGTGCCAGCCAGCGGTAACCCCTGGCTGATCTCTTTGGGAAACTCTGAATTTAAACTCAGGCTATGAAATCGCTCACTAGATCAGTGGATCTCGGCAGATCAGGTGGTCATAATAAAACTAATTTCAACCAACCGTGGCTCGTGTTACATGCAATGTTTAAGAAGTAAAAGCAATTAGTCGAATACACAATACCGCTCAGCTGCTCGTGTTAATGGGCGAACGGGTCATTATATATTATTGGGATTCCCAGAAGTCTTCCATTCGTCTTCAAATTGGGGCGAGTATTTACGCTGTCCTCACGGGTGATGCAGTCGCGACTGGCGAAGTCAATTAATAGTTTGACTCAGCTAACTTCTGCACTTCACGCAGGGGATCAGCCAGGGCTAGTTTGGTAGTTTGATACAGTGTATACACTGCCTACACTGTCTGCTCGGCGTCTCTCACACGCCTGACTCGGAAGCAACACCGGCCGCTGTGAGCAAGATCCAGTCGGTTAGAGATAGAGACCACCACCCCTAGCTCAGACAGCAGATAGAAGGGAACAATGGCTTTTAGTGTCTCTTCCGAAAGACACAGGCAATGTGAGATGAACACCGCTCCCCTTTGTGAACAAATTTCAAAAGATCAACATAATGTAAGGGAAGGTTGGCCCCACGATAATAGGGAAGCTTTGAGCCACTCCTGTAACGGTGTTAATACTTAACCGACGTTTATTTTGTCGAGTTCTCTAGAAGCAGGCTTTGATACTTACAACTCCACAGCCATTTGTTTCATTACGAAAAACTAACGCAAAATTACAATTGAACGCGTTTTAATCGATAACATATTTTCGAGTAGATATATATATATATATATATATAATGTACACATATATATATATATATATATATATACAGGCTGTATATATATATATATATATATCGTGTTTAGTTGTTTTCTTTATACAACTACCATAAGTAATGCAATGTTGTTGGCAAGGCAACGGCATATTGACAGCAAGGGATATGTGTTCTGTCAATACCTGAAACATATATTGGTAGGCATTATTCGATGTAATTTTCAATAACACTCGTTTAGCATGTATTAGTTAAACAGTTCCTGTAAACATGGAACGCGCCAACACATTGTAGGAATATAGAATTGACAATAAACGATGTTGCTATTTTCATCAGTATCAGTACTGTTGGCATCGGCGCGAGGGTTTTCCATCAGGGCAGCAATCTACTTCTCATATATCATAAGCACGTAAGTCTAGCCCCCTCGGTGAGCAACAAATCAATGGCATCGGTTATTACCAGTGTTCGAAATATACGCTAGCCGGTCGTCAGTGACTACCTAGTTTGCCGTCAAGACAGTAGCTTTCCCGAGTTACTGGTCCGTGTGACTGCCTACTTTTCTGGGGACATTACACCGTTTTATAGCAGTATACATCAGCTTGTCATTAAAACTGGCCACCAGAAGTCGCTGTTTGCAACAAAAAACTGTTAATAAAAATGCGTTTTTACGCTGAGTATAGTCCAATTTCCTTTGTCGTGGGACGGGCGCTCACAAAACGCATACGTTATATTATTTTTATAGTTGAATAAGCTCCTGAAACGAACGTACAGTAATTTACTCACTATCCAAATAGACTATGCACTTCGTATTTATTGGAAAATGCCGCCGATGCCAAAATCTGCCGGGGAAACTGTTACAAAAATGCGGAAAACTCTGACAAGCGTCATCGACATTTCCGTGATACCTGGCTGCAGAATCCACGAATGGAATACTTCATCTAAGAAGTCACGAAGACCACACGACCAGGACCCAGAAGAATGTGGCTCCACAGGCGTGGGAACAGGGGGGCAAGGGGGCAGCTGCCCCCTCTGGAATTTCTCCGGGGGGGGCATATATATGGTTCTGCCTCCCCCTATGAAATGTAAGCGTGAATGTTTTTGTGGTGAGCGTCAATGGCGGGTGGACATGTATTAAAATGTATTTTGTTGACTGTAAAAGGTGTGTGCAATTGGAGGATATATATATGTTTTGTCCCCCCCCCCCTCCCAGTAATAGGCGGCGCGGCGGCAAACAAATTGTCCAAAGCATCCCCTTCCGATATCATCATTTCAGCCGAGATAGCGAAGAAAAGCTAACACAAAATTTCAATCAACAGCACTGTCACTCCCCCCCCCCCCCCGTGTTCGGATGTCATGAGTTCATAGCCGAG
The DNA here is from genome assembly GCA_020002185.1 of Paraescarpia echinospica. Classification (NCBI taxonomy): domain Eukaryota; kingdom Metazoa; phylum Annelida; class Polychaeta; order Sabellida; family Siboglinidae; genus Paraescarpia; species Paraescarpia echinospica. Next base: position 150,852 of record JAHLWY010000262.1, read on the forward strand.
ACAGCGGAGTAGCTGAAATTACAGCGGCGCGGCGGCGAAAATGTTTCAGTGGTGATGAAGTTCTGGTAGCCATGACTTTCGTTCCCGCGCCACTGTGGGACTCTTTAGGTTCTGGTCGAAGCACTTGGTGAAAACCAAAGAGAAGAAGACATGGACCAGTTGGAAGCCACTTCTGCTGGCCCAAGTGATGGAGTTAACCCATCCGATCGTGCTGATGACAGCGACTCTGACATGTATGACATTAGTTATGGCCTACTCTTGCAGTGGTGATTTCTCTGCTGTTGCCGCAGGCCATGAATGTGATTCTTAAGGATCTTTCCTCACAGATGGCTAATGAATGGTCGACTGTCAGTGTGTGCCACCTGTTTCAATTAAGTCGAATTGAGGACAATTTCCAATGTTGTTCATAATTATTTTAGCGAATGTAGAAAAATAATTTCATTATCAGTATGGTAATATATCAAATCAGTTTATAAGCGTATATATCAGCAGCATAACCCATATCTGACATATGTATTAAATTATTATCAGCTGGCAATACACTGGACCAGGACTGAAACCCGGACAGGGCAGGCATGATATTTGGTGTAAAAACCTGGCTCTCAACATTGGGGACTGTGTATCCTTCGTGATTCGGAGATCCCGATAATGACGGTCTCGTCGCAATTTGGGACGTAAAAGAACCACTGAGGACGACAAGCACCATGGCAGTGACCACCTTCAGTGCCAGCATAAAAAGGTCGGCTTGGCAATAATGTTCTGAAAACGGCTGACTAGTTGAATGAAACCTTATAAGACCATTACATTGTAACCACAAGAATACAGACTGGTCAGTTAATAGAACGTCGCCGACCGCTGGAAACAACTAGAACTGTATACTTTGTCTTTAAGGCCTATTGTTTAGCAGGCCGTTTGAGCTCGCGCATTGTGCCACTGCTAAAAAGCGGACCAGTAGCTTTGCTGCCTGACCAGTAACTCTTTCGAGTTTCTGGTCCAGATGACTCGGACCTTTCTGGGGTAAACGTCGAACACTGGTTATTACCATCACAGTATGTTGATCATCTACTTGTTTACATTGGAGCAATGTGTGAGGTGATTATCACTGAATTCTCTCAGGCATGAGAAAAGTCCTGCAGGAAAGCAGAAACTATTGCAAACATGTAAATAAATAACTCTAAATAACTATCGTTTTTTAATATGTGACCAATTGAAATGGTTGATTATAGAGGCCAACGATCTAAAGACGCGAATGGACATAGAACGTTGCGAGTTAGGAGATGAACTTAAATGATGCCAAGTTAACGTATTTATAATATCATATTATATAAATAACCGGCTTTACCACGGGTTAAATTTATGTTATTGTACTATCACTAAATTCCATTGACCGATTAATTTCACGAAAGTGACAAATAGAAAGTGTATAGATAGCATATTCAACAGCGAGGCGACAGTTGTTCTAGGGTTGTTGCCCACTCTCCCCGACATCGACAACAACATATTCAACAGCGAGGCGACAGTTGTTTTAGGGTTGTTGCCCACTCTATTCGACATCGACTACAACATATTCAACAGCGAGGCGACAGTTGTTTTAGGGTTGTTGCCCACTCTCCCCGACATCGACAACAACATATTCAACAGCGAGGCGACAGTTGTTTTAGGGTTGTTGCCCACTCTCCCCGACATCGACAACCATTTATTCAACAGCGAGGCGACAGTTGTTTTAGGGTTGTTGCCCACTCTACTTGACATCGACTACAACATATTCAACAGCGAGGCGACATTTGTTCTAGGGTTGTTGCCCACTCTACTTGACATCGACTACAACATATTCAACAGCGAGGCGACAGTTGTTCTAGGGTTGTTGCCCATTCTACTCGACATCGACTACAACATATTCAACAGCGAGGCATCAGTTGTTTTAGGGTTGTTGCCCACTCTCCCCGACATCGACAACAACATATTCAACAGCGAGGCGACAGTTGTTCTAGGGTTGTTGCCCACTCTACTCGACATCGACTACAACATATTCAACAGCGAGGCGACAGTTGTTCTAGGGTTGTTGCCCACTCTCCCCGACATCGACAACCATTTATTCAACAGCGAGGCATCAGTTGTTTTAGGGTTGTTGCCCATTCTACTCGACATCGACTACAACATATTCAACAGCGAGGCATCAGTTGTTTTAGGGTTGTTGCCCACTCTCCCCGACATCGACAACAACATATTCAACAGCGAGGCGACAGTTGTTCTAGGGTTGTTGCCCACTCTACTCGACATCGACTACAACATATTCAACAGCGAGGCGACAGTTGTTCTAGGGTTGTTGCCCACTCTACTCGACATCGACAACAACATATTCAACAGCGAGGCGACAGTTGTTCTAGGGTTGTTGCCCACTCTCCCCGACATCGACAACCATTTATTCAACAGCGAGGCGACAGTTGTTCTAGGGTTGTTGCCCACTCTCCCCGACATCGACAACCATTTATTCAACAGCGAGGCGACAGTTGTTCTAGGGTTGTTGCCCACTCTCCCCGACATCGACAACCATTTATTCAACAGCGAGGCGACAGTTGTTCTAGGGTTGTTGCCCACTCTACTCGACATCAGTGAACAGTTATGCCATTTAAACAAGAAAACCATCGACTCTAATGATTTGGAAATTGTGGAGTGCGAATTGTTCAACTTCGTAATTCTCAAAAGCATATCTGCGCGCATATCAGACTTGCATGATGTACTCATCACCCTGCGCAGACGTTTGCTTTACACAGAAATGTCCAGTAATATACAATAAAACACGTATATTGTAGTTAATTGTTTTTGTTTGTTTTGCTACGATATGGACTAGTTACTGTTGTCATCCAGCGTTTGATGGTGAACGCAGCCTGCTGTGTTTCGATGGCGCTAGTAGCTAGTAGGCTTAAATATCAAATGAAAATACAACCCTAAGATTACCTCTTCTTTTTTTCGGAAAAAACAGCGGCCCGGACAGGACCTGCGACCCTACGGGGACTGGATGCCGGGCGCCCCGAAAGGTTGATGCATTCACGTCGCCCATGCTTGCCGTGTTGTTTGACGGTGTCGCGCTTACATTTATCCGGGCGTTAAATAATATCCGGGTGACGTTTCTGCGCGTGCGCGTATCTAGGGAATGCATCTAGCACCAACTACGACTGTCGCGTTTTCATTTATGCGGGCGTTATGTATGTTTATATATGTATATATATATTTACATATATGTCTACATATATACGTATTATAAAATGTTTGCTTCCCACAGACATAAACAATTTCTGTCGTAAAACAGTTTCCTCTCCACGCACACGTCACGTGACATAGGGTAGGGTGGGGCATGGAGCCCCCCTTAAGGGAAAATGGGCATATTTAAGCATACAGTAAAAATGTTTAGGTTTTTGCGCTTGCACACGATTGCGGGGTACCTATTCCATGTTTCACCAAAGGCATTCTGTCATCTGACGGCACTAACTGTTATGATCGTCAATTAAAATGTTTTTCCAAAGGAGGCGTCTTGCCCCATACGTGGGACAAGACGCCCTTTAGTGTGGGGCAACCGGCGAGATCGTACGCGAGGCGCCTGACGTCCACGGTCGTCAAGCCGTACAGGCACTTCTCCATATATGCGATGTGTTCGCGCAGCGTACGTTCCACGTCAGCCGATAGTACTGGTTGCCTTGGGCCGAGAGATAGCGATCCCACAGTGGCGACTTTCTTGTCGCGGTGTCTTCGCAGCGTCCTGGCCGAAATGCCAAAACGCCGACTGACAGCCTACATAGGCTGATTCTCCAGCGCTGCCAGTGCCTCCTTCAACACATCGTCCCCACAGGCACCCCGTTCCGACTTGCGCTTGTACGTGCGGACCACTTCTACAGAAGAAAATATTAGTCAGTAGATGTTCAGTCTGTCATAAGCCTATTGCAAATTTGCAATCAAACACATGCCGTATTTATTATTTATTTATTTATGCCTATTTATTTATATATTTATTTATTAGTTTATTTATTTATTTTGTTTAAACGTATTTATACAGGGTAGGCTAGTACATTCAGATTAAAATACAGTTTTTCACTGTAACCCTGTGCTTATACAAAAATTATGGAAAAAATACAGGAATAAAAAAGCAATATATATAAATACCATGTTGCAAATACATGGACAATAAAATAGGACAATTAATATAAAAATTACGTCATAATATAATGCAATTGGTAATATAGAATGATATAAAACATAATATACAAATACTATAAATAAAATAATATTTAATTGTAGCTCTAAGGCTAGGCCTTGCACGTTAGCCTATGTTGCATGTGTAAAATAAACAATTAAAAACGTGGGGTAAGAAGCCCCTCAAGGGGCAAGAAGACCCCCGGGGCGTCTTGCCCCACGTCGTTGGGGGTGTCTTGCCCTCAATAGGTTTCATGCGGACATGTGCCGATGGTCAAATTATCTTTAATTATCGCCCGTTTTGCATGGTAATAATTGAAACTACTGACATAAACAATGCATAATATAACGACTATTTGATATCGCACGTAATCTCTGTCTCATAATCATATTATGCCTTACACGTGCACATAAACATCACCCGGATAACATTTAACGCCCGGATAAATGTAAGCGCGACAACGGACGGGAAATATGCATCAAATATGTTATTTTCGGGAGGTGAAATTAAAGATAAAACTATCTTCGTGTATTTGGTTCTCTCCACGGGAACAGTTTTGTAAATGATTCAGAGTGCTTTTACTACTTGAAACATTCAAAATACTTGCGTTTGTAAAATGTACCCGGGAGTGTGCTTTCCATGTATACAGTCACAGCCTCTTTGGGTGGCATATTAATGTCAGCCAAATGGTGTAATTGTTTACAAATTACTTTTACCAACTTTGAAAGTATTACGTAATATCAAACTTGCTATACACTGTCTGATCTTGCACTGATTCATGATACTAACGGACGGTGACACGTTCTGTCCATAGAGTGATTTACATAGCGCAGGTAGAACGCACGATTTTTGGCGCAGGCGTCTTTTGCGAAATTGTTGGATTCCGCCAGTCTATTTCCGTAAGTACTTCGCTCAGAACAACTTTTCTATTAGTTTATTGCAGAAATTTGATTGTATATGTATTTGAGATTTAATACCAGAGATATCTTGCTGAAAATATGGATCAGGTTTTTTGTTAAAACGACAAAAAACGATTAGACGCACGTAAACGTATGCCCCCATCAGTATATGTGTGTGTCGGCCATATTGGGGTATTATTGTTGTCAGTGTCATTCACTCATTGCTATTATATAACAGTTTTCAAGTAACTAACTGTCTAAGAAGGACTATCAGAATTAGATGGCGGGCAGTAATCTCAAACAAAGACATCAGAAAATTACCACAGAAGAGAGGATCAGTACAGATGTACAAAGAAGAAGATGGACATGGATCGGACACGAACATAGGAAGAACGACAACAACCACTGCCTGACAGCACTGACGTGGACGCCCAAAGGAACGAAAAAAGTGGGTCGTCCCAAAAAACATGCAATCCACTGTGGAAAACGCGAACGATTCCGACGGGGATGGACAACACGGGGCAACGTACGACACCAATAACACAGAGGAAGATGACAGAATTGCACAGCACCCTTATGGACCACAAGGCCCGAAGAGGACAGGTAAGGAAAGATAAGATGAAGGAATAAGTACAATCTATGATGGAGTAAGTACAATCTATGATGGAGTAAGTACAATCTATGATGGAGTAAGTAAATCTCGTTGTTCAGTCTTTGGCGGCCATTTACAGAAATATAATTTATTAGCTTTGCCTTTAACATATGTCGGGTAATATAAATGTCACGACAGGACGTTTAGAATGTTTTATTCGGTATGACATTCTCCACACAGCTACAGAGATATTTTTAATAAATTGCACACTTTGTTTTATGAATTAGGTATTTATAACGAAAAAACATGGATTTTTCGACAATATATATGTTAATAAAAATCAACTAATCTGCTTTTTTTCAATGTGAAAATAGATTTGTCATAATTACTAACATTAAAATATATTATATGCAGGTGGAGCGACTCCGAAGCATTTTTAACCACTCATAATAATCTAGGGGACACGTCACTCTAGCACAGCGCGGTCAAATTCCAAGAAATGTCTAGGCTGGACACGAGCCCCCAGGATCCCCGATTCCGTCTATGCCTTTAGACAACTAGACTAATAGTTTTGCATTCACCATTAAATTCCCACGGGATCACACGTGCTCCCTGACTATCATGCCATGCAATAGCATAGCAATATAAATATTACAACATTATCTCAACAACGAGTACCTGCGAACGCGCGGTGGTGTCTGTTTAACGATGCTGACTGTTTTCTAACATTTGGTAACTATTACTACCATACCTGTCATCTACGAAGGCATCCCGTCAGGCGATGGGCTTTATGCTAGCGTGTAATAATGTAGCGTTTGTACATACGCCGAATATCAACTTCTCACCTTCGAAAGACACGTGCAAATGGTGAGGTATGATGTGAGTTCCAGGTCCACACCCCACAGTCCCTGGTCCCCGACCCCATCTCCCAGGTCACCGATCACTGGTCCACGGAGTAACGGACCACATTTTATGATCCCCGTTCCCAGTTTACGGCCAGAATAACGTTGAATACTACTACTATTATTACTATTACTACTACTACTAATAATAATAATAATAATAGTAATAATCATCATCATCATAATCTTAATAATCATAATCATAATAAATATAGTTATAAAGCGCTGTATCTCTATAGACAAAAGTCCATTCAGAGGCGCTAAAATAAATGAAATACATAAAAGCTAAAACTGGTTAGCTAAATAAATAACAATAAGTACATTACATTGATGACATGGCTACGAATTACCTCGTAGACATTCGTTGTCGGGGCTGATGTAAGCTGATATAAAAATCCGCGTCACGACTCCACATCCCCAGTCTCCGGCCTCCGTCCCGACACCGCCTCCTGTCCCCGCCTCCTGTTCCCGCCTCCTGTCCCCGCCCCCTGTCCCCGCCCCCGATCTCCTTTCCCTGCCCATGACTAACGGTCCTTGATGACCGATTTTTGGGTCCCCATTCCCTGAAACCTTGTATAACTTGTTAAATATTATCTAATACGATCTACACTCGCTACTGCTCACCGATTCATCTGACAGGCCCCGTCATCGACACCCGCCAGCGACCCCCACCCCAGGCCCCGCACTTCCGGTCGAGCGTGTGTTTGTGTGTCCTGTGCTCTACCGGTTCCTTCCCTCGAACTGTGATTCCAACCCCCGACTCCTGGCTCCGACACGATCTCGGTCCCCGACCCTCCGCCTCCGTCTCCGTACCCAACCCCCTCGCTCTTCTTGCCCACAGCTCTCGGCTCCTCGTTCCAGTCCTCGGTTCCCGGCTCCTGTCCTCGGCTCACAATCTACACCCTCCGGCCTACGCCAGCGTGAATGTTTTGCTTACCTGGACGTTTGTAATTATTCGGACACAATCATATAGCTGACATCGCGGGTACATGTAGACTCCTGTATGCTGATAGTATAATGCAATCGCTAGGTGTCACTACAGTCCAATACAGTTAGTAGCGGCTGTAGACTAGGTGCTAAGAAAGGTGCAAGCTGGATTCCGAAAAGGAAGAGGATGTATAGACCACATTTTAACTCTCAGAAATATGATCGAGCAGTGCACGGAATGGCAGAGAGAACTGTATATAAACTTTGTAGACTTTGAAAAAGCTTTGGATACCATTCACAGAGACAGCCTATGGAGGATACTGCTTGGATATGGACTTCCATTACATATTTTGCAACTTAGCTTTTCTATTAAAACTATACATGCACCATAGGACAGTCAGATATTGCATTCAAGGTAAAGTCAGGGGTTAGGCAAGGATGTGTGATGTCAGCAGTCCTATTCAACCTGGTCATAGACTGGATTATGAAGGAAACAAGAGAAGGACCAACAAGACGGATACGATGGACAATGTTCTTATTTCTCGATGACATCGACTTCGCTGATAATGTAGCACTCCTGTCTCATACGCGACATGACATGCAGGAAACGACAAACACACTGAAAGACACCAGCCAAAAATTAGGACTAAGAATAAATAATAAAAAGAAATCCAAGATGATGGGAATAAATCAGAGAAATCAGTTATTGATCTATCTCGATCATGAAGAACTGCAAACCACAGACACCTTCACCTATCTCGGAAGCTTAGTATGCAAAGATGGAGGGGCTGATGTTGACATCAAGAATCGTATGAACAAGGCCAGAGGTGCTTTCTTCTGACTAACACATGTTTGGAGATCAACAATATATTCTAGAAGAACAAAGCAGAGACTATACCAAAGCTGTGTCTTCTGTGTGGCTCAGAATGATGGCGTATGACAGAACCTGACCTTAAACACCTTTCTACCTTTCACACGAAATGCCTTCGAAATATAATGACTGTTTTCTGGCCACAAAAAATCTCCAACTAGCAACTGCTCAGAATTACCAAAACAAAACAATATGAAAAACATACTCGCCACAAGAGGGTGGAGATGGATCGGCCATATCCTGAGAAAGAAAGACGACAGCATCTCCAAAACGGCATTCGGAGGAAGAGTGTAGAAAAGGAACTGAAAGGACTACATTTAAGCTGGGACCAAGTAGCAAAGACAGCTGCAGACAGGATGAGGTGGAGGACCTTTGTTTCCACCCTATGTGCCAGTGGGCGTGAAGAGGAGTAACTAGTAGTAGTAAAAATAGTAATAATAATAATAATATATATATTTTTAAAGCGCTGTATCTCTAGACAAAAGTCCACTCAGAGTCGCTAAGATAAATTAAACACATAAATGCTAAACTGGTTATCTAAATAAATAATAATAATAAGTACATTACATTGAAGACGTGGCTACGTATTACCTCTTAGGCATTCTTTGTCGGGGCTTGTGTAAGTTGATATAAAAATCCGCGTCACGACTCCACATCACGAGCCTCTGGCCTCCGTCTCGACACCCGCCTCCTGTCCCCGCCCCCTGTCCCGCCCACTGTCCCCGCCCTCTGTCCACGCCCCCTGTCTTTGTACCCGATCTCCTTTCCCGGCCCATGATTTCCGGTCCGTGACGACCGATTATTGGGTCCCCATTCCCTGAAACCTAGACCCCGTCCCCCGTTGTCCGATCCTAAGAAACCCCCTTAACTTGTTCAATATCATCTAATACGATCTACACTCGCTACTGCTCACCGATTCCTCTGATAGGTCCCCGTCATCGACACCCGCCAGCGACCCCCACCCCAGGCCCCGCACTTCCGGTCGAGAGGGTGTTTGTGTGCCCTGTTCCCCACCGGTTCTTTCCCTCGAACTCTGGCTCCGGCCCCCGAACCCTGGCTGCCGATTTAGGTCCCCGACCCTCCGCCTCCGTACCCATGCACAGCTCCTCGCTCTCCTTGCCCCCGGCTCTCGATACCCCGTCACAGTACTGGGTTCCCGGCTCCTGTCCTCGGCTCCCGATCTACGCCCTCCGGCCTACGATTCCCAGGCCCCGGCGCCAGCGTGAATGTTCTGTTTACCTGGGCGTTTGTAATTATACGGACATAATCATATAGCTGACTTTGCGTGTATATGTAGATGTGTATGCTGATTGTATAATGCAATCGCTAGGTGTCACCACAGTCCAATACAGTTGTGGATTGTACACCCAAAAACCGTTCACCTTATTAGGAGTTACGTTTTTTCTAAACGTTGTCTCTGTGTCGCATGACATGTAAGACATTTGGGTATCGGTGTCATTGTGCGTAACCACCATTTGCACGCAGGATCTGTGAATATGTTGACACCTGTGCCCGTTTGTTTGTGTAGATCCCTACACTTGTACGTTCGCGGGCGGACGTGTACAAACTTGTCGCCATTACAAAGATTCTGCGTGAATGAACTGTTTGTCTGGAGGTCTGTAACTACAAATAGCTGATGGGATTGTTGAATGCTTGGGGAGTTCATGGCTGCAAGGTATATTATAACTTCTGGCCAAAAATATTGGGCGCGGTTCCCTGCCCCCAATTCAAGAACCCCCAACCGTAACTAACCCTAACCCTAACCCTAATCTTGCCCCCGCTCTGGGCTGCCGGTCACCCATTCCCCAATACCCGACCCAGACCCCGACCTCTGTCTCCTGACTTCCCTTTCCTCAACCCCTGACCTCCCGTACAGTCTCCTTTCCATGGTCCCACTCCCGTGTCAACGATCCACCGTTCATGGTCCCTGGTCCCTGGTCAAAGGTCCGAGGTAAATGGACCACGGTTCTATGACAACGGTCCGACACCAATGGTCCACGGGCCTAATTCCACGGTCCAAGGTCCCAAGTTGTTCAAGGTCCACGGTCCCAAGTCCATAGTCCCAGGTCCACGGTCCCAAGTCAACAGTCCCAAGTCCACTTTTCCAAGTTCA